>PVIJ01021326.1:0-18779 GCA_004024925.1 Scalopus aquaticus | reverse complement strand
GATATTTTTCTTTTTCTTTCTGGCTTATTTCACTGAGTATGATTCCCTCTAATTCCATCCATGTTGCGGCAAATTGCATGTGTTTATCTTCTTTCCATGCTGAATAGTACTCCATTGTGTATATGTACCACATCTTCTGGATCCAATCATCTATTTTTGGGCATCTGGGTTGCTTCCATACCTTTGCTATTGTGAATAGAGCCGCAATGAACATACGGGTGCATGTATCCTTTCGGATTAGTGCTTTTGTGTCCTTTGGGTAGATTTGACTTTTAAAGCCTGAAACAATATTCTCTCTCCTCTAATTGACAGCATAACTCCAAAACCCAGTAAAAGCACAAAAGAGGAGAAAGACAGAGGCTTGTGGCTTCTCTAGGTGACAGAGTTGTCCTTCCCTTGTCTCCCCCTTTCGGAGCTGGAGAATAGAAATATGGGGGAGAGGAAAGAGGGACAGTTCCATGGCACGGCCTCAGGGCGCAGCTTGTGAATGTGACCCTGGAATTGTGCAGTGTTGCAGTCCTGAGGATAAGGGACACTCTCCATGGTGGGCCAGCGTGTTTTCTGCAGCTTGCTGGGCCTCAGTGGGCATGGACCAGGGCAGCCTGGACTGGTGAGCGGCTAAGGAGACAACAGGAGAAAAGAAGGTGGCAGCTCCTCCCTGGGGAATCCCACCCAAGGTGCGACCACTGAGCTGGGGGGAGTCAGAGGGTGGGAAGTGATATCTGATGCTGGGGTCTCCATACTGGCTCTCAGCCCCGGCCCCCGCCAGTGTTAACAGTATTTGAAACAAATCTTTGAGGTTCTTTCTCAGGCTTCAACTTAGGATCAGCATTGAGAACCGTTCCTGTGCTCAGGTGACTCACAGAGGACAGCTCTCAGTAGACTGATACAAGTAGCTTTCTTTCCTTTGTACATACTTCAATACACCAGCTCTTGAGCTGCATCTGGCATCGTTCCAAATTACTGTGCTTGGTAGAAGGTAGGGTGTGTGATGAGTAAGGATTTTCTTCAAAGCTCTCTCTAGCCAAAGAGAGAGTCTGCACCTCTCCTGTTGTTATCATACATACTTTTTGTGGGTTTCTAAAAATACAGGACCCTCCCCCTTATTTCCAGCTCTAGAATTAACTGTAGCTCTAGAAGCTGCAGTTATCCACATGGGAACTTAGCATAATTGTCGTGGGATGGAAGAAATCCCACTTACTCGGTATAAAAAGATTTCTGGATAAAATAACTGACTAAATATTAAGTAAACTGTTAAGTAAAATATACTTCTGGGTATAGTGTAGAAATGTAAAAACAGTTCATGAAAGAGTACTAAAATAGCAAAACGGACTATGTCACTTCCTCCAAGAGTTCCAAATTATAGCTCAGGGTTGCTTGGTATTAATACTAACAGAAGCTGGTGCTCAGCATTTGCAAAAGAATAAAGAAAGAAAGGAAAATAATGTTTTGCAGCTCTGTCCTAATAATTTTTCCCTAAGCATGAAGGCAGCTTGAGGTTCTCTGAATTCACTTGGTAGCTTTACCACAATGCTGTTTTTTGGTTTGTTAGTTTTTTTTAATCCAACTGAACTCCTGGTTAAGGTGGGAGGGCATCTCAGGAGACACTACTGAGTGGGTCTTCCTGGCAGAAGGCAGGGTCCTTCTGTCAAAAGAAAGATCAGGGAGCACTCTGAGTTGGGTTATGAGCCCCACTGAACAAACAGCCCAAGAGGAGGGGCTGGTGTAGGGGTCTTCTCCCTAGTCACTGTCTTGGGGACCGTGTGCAGATGTGGGCAGTAAGAGCTCATCTTGAGTTCCCTTCTAGAGTAGGAATCAAAGTTGGGGGGTTACCAGACATGGAGCAGACTAGCAGACTGTTCTTGGGCTGATTTTGTGTGTGTGCCCATAATTTGTGTTTTATGTGTTCTGTCCTTCCATCCTTGTAGAAGTTCTGTATGATAGGAAGGTCAGAGGTTATTGGTCCCAATTTGAGAATGGAGAAATAGGTACAGACAGGTGTGTGTGTGTGTGTGTGTGTGTGTGTGTGTGTGTGTGTGTGTGTGTGTAACCAAATACCTTTAGGATTATAGCACAGCTGTCTTATACCTATATTTTCACTGTAAGTCACTCCCATCATTTCTAGAAGGAGCCACAACCAACCAAATAGATGGAGGTAACAATTCATTGTCGCTAACTCAATACTTGAAACTACCTGGGTACTTAAGGTACACCAAGAAGTGATTATCTTGAAATTCCACAGTGACTAGAGAAAGTTAATATTTAAATTGTTTTTAAAGGAAGTAGATGATTTTCAGTGTTCCCCTTTTGTTGCTATCTCACATTTTGATTTGTACTGTAAACCTCTTTTCCCATACTGTTGATCTGAGAAGCCAGTAGAAATAATGTCAATCAAATAGTGTTTAAAGGATCTTTTCTCTACTGCCCTATAGTTGGTTATATTGAAGTGCCTGATTTGGAAGAGGAGAGGGGTGTGACATTTTTCTATCTGGTTTGTGAGCAGGTGATACAATGAAACAAATTCATTTCAAAACAGTGTTATGTTCATAAGAGGGATGAACGAATCATGTTGCTGATGTGTGTTTGTGTGTGCCTATGTCTCATATTCATACTTTTGGGGCACAGCTCAGTGGGCCCCCCAAATGGGATCTATGTTAGTAGTTTTATAACATGCTCCTTTCATTAATCAACAGATCCTGGATATGCTTTTCCTGTCAATAATGACTGCATTGAAAATTTAGCACCATAATTTATTTAAGGAATACCCTATTGTGCATTGTGCATTGGAAGTGTTTCCAGATGTTTGCTATTCTTGTACAAGTCTGTATAACTGTATGCAGTTATCACGTGGGCTAAATTCCTAGAAGTGAAATTGTTGGAATGAAAATAATATATACTTTATGTTTACTACATATTGTTAGAGGCATCTCACACAGTTTATGCCAGTTGACCTTCTCACCAGCAGAAAGCCTCAACACCACGGGCATTGTTGAAATCGTTCATCATGAGTAATGTGGTATGTGAGGAATGATGTTTCAGTGTTCTGTTTGCATTTCTCTGACAGTTTTGTAGGTGGATCGGTCATCTGTGATTCTGTCTTGGTGAATTGCCTTTTTTTCCTTAGGACTTGGTCTGTTTTTAATGATTTGAAAGAGTTCTTTGTATCATAGTGATTTTCACTTTCAGCTGTCGAATAGTTTGTAAACAAGTTTTTCAGTTTATAATTTTCCCGGACTCGGTTTGTGTCGTACATTGCCACGCAAGAACTTGAAGTTTGTACAGTCAAACTTATCAGTCTTTTTGCTTATGTATTTTGCCTTTGGTGCCACGCTTAGAAGAACCTTCCAATCTCAATAAATATAACCTAGCAATTTTTTAAAATTTGCATTTCTAATTTATCAGAAATTTATTTTATTATTAGAAGTCAGGTGGGGAAGGATCTCATTGTGTTGTTGCTAAATGGTTTAGCTATGTCCTTTTAAAAACCGTCGATGGGACTCCCTGGTGGCGCAGCGGGTTTAGCGCAGCACTATGAAGCTATCCAGAGCCACTGCGGCACAAGTTTGAGACCTGGCCAAGGAGATTCCCACATGAGCAGCAGACCTCTCCTGTCTCGCCTGTTGCTCCCCTCAGCAGTGTATTTCAGTCAGTCTGCCTATTCTGCTCCCCGCTCTGTCTCTGGTGAATACCCCTCCCACCTCTGGCCTACACCCCAGCTTGTATGCATAAATAAATAAATCTTTAAAAAAAAAAAACCCATCGATGTTCTACTTTTCCCCTAGTGACTTGAATCATATCCTGAAGTCTATTTCTGAGCCTTCTCTTTTGCTCTGCTGATCTATTCCTGTGCCAATACCACCTGCTGTAACTTTAAAATAGCTTTTTTTATACCCAGGAAAAATCAGTTATCTTTTTCTATTAATGCTCAGAGTATTCTCAGCTTTTATTACATATGTATTCATATGTCCATATTTGTTTTATATATAAACTGAAGAATTATTTGGTCAAATCCCCTCCACCCCCAAATCTTAGTATTTTTCTTGGGGATATGTTTAATAAAAAGTGCTCCTATTCCAGAACTTGATATGTATCACCATGTAATTTTTAGTGTGTTCCTGTCTAGAGTATTACAGTTTTCAATGGCAAGGCAATTCATGCTTAGTCTGTGTTGTGTATGTCTCCATGTTTGTATCCCGTTATCCTGAACTCTTGAGTCACTATCCCATTTCCTGTCCCTGGAACCATGTGCCATAACCTCTTACCATAGGCATCTTGCCCTGCAAGTCTGCCTTTATGGATTAAGTCACGTCAAGAAGGCTTTTCCAGCATGATTACTTTTCACGGTACCTACTGGACCCACGGAAACTGCAGACCCTCGCCAGGCCCCATGGGGGTGGCCCCACCAGCACGGAGAGCTCCGGTCACAGACCAGATTTCGTCCCACTCAGCCCTCTGTTGTCCCATTCATGGAGGTATACTGTTTCTTGCTGCTTGCCTGACAGCCCTACTTCTTCGCCCTTGGGTTTCCAATCCTTGGGATCAGACACCAGGCCCATTTATCTTCTAAAACTTTAGGGAATACAAGACAAATTGTCCAAAGGAGGATGCCTTTGAAGCCACTGAGGAAGACCCTCGTAATTACCCCCACCGTGTGGGTAGATAGAAAGAGCTTAGCATGCCCATAGCTTTCTCGAAAAAACTTCTCTCTTTTGACCTTTTCAGTTTAAATTACTTTACAACCTGGGTTTTGGCCTAAAGGTTACTAGATCATTTGGAAATCTTCATTATAGAATATGGGAGTACTTGCAAACAATAATTTTTGTCTTCAGTCTTAGTAGAACCTTGGTCAAAACAAATAAAATGAGCCCAGTTTGGGGTCAAAGAATATGAAAATATACTACAGGAAAAGAAATACAAATGTTTCTTAACCACAACCTCATTTTCAAGAAAAATGCAAATTAGGGATATATCATTTCTCACCTGTCAAATTGGGGAAATCCAGAAACTGGACAACACTTTTTCTGAGGCTGTTAGAATCAGGCGCTCAAAACTGGCTAGTGGTAGTATAAAGTGGAACAAGCTGTGAAAGGGACTCTGGCAACATTTTACATTGTCTTTGCCAGATGCTCTTGTTCCTTAACCCCGCAGTCCCACTTCTGGACCTACCACAGGGACTCACCTGCATTGCTCAAAATGACACAGGTATAGGGTTATTCACTGTGGCCTCGTTCATAATAGCAAGAGCCTAGAAAAAACCCACATGCCTATTAGGAAGAAATTGTTAAATGAACTGTTCTGAATACACGATGGGGTACCATGCAGTTTCCAAAGTGAGCGACCCTTTTTGCTTGGTGCCTTCTACTTTGCATAATTGCTTGCTTAGTCAACCATCATGCTGTGTTCTGATAAACTGGAAGGAAAGTATGTTGTTTGAACTGAGCAACAGGAAAAAGAACTTATTTTGAGCAGATAGTTCCCAAATGAAACAAGAACCTGAGACTTGATTCTGAAAAAGAGGTTGCCAGCTCTAGTGAAACTTCAAGCGTTTCAGCTTAGAGTTTCACGGAGAAGCTCCCAAATTCTCAGAGCTCTGTGAATTTCCATCGAATTCTGAGGGGACTCCTTGAGATCCCCCAACCCGAGGGTAGTTGGTCATTTACATCTGTTTTTATAAGATTTGTAGTGAATTCTTACAGTGAAAGTAACGCTCCTAAAAACAAAACAACAGCAGAAAACAACTGTCCATAACATAAAGGATGGATTTGACACACAATAAGAGAAAGCTTAAGGGAATCTGAGTCACACTGTGTTTTTGAAGGTGCTTCAAACTAAATATTTCTGCCCCATACTCTAAGACCAAAGTGTGTAGATTTTTAAAATTATTCTCGGGAATCAACTTTCTAACTCTTTGCAGCTTGTTTTGTTTGTTTGCTTTTATTTTTATTTTTTAACTACTAAACTCCTGAAAGTCGTGACCCAGTTGCCTTGGCACCCGTTGGGCCCTCCCTTGGGCTCTCCTTAGAGACTGTCATTTGGAGAAATCCATGACCAGTGGGCTTCCTGCTAAGTGTAAAGCCTCGGTGACAATTTCAAATCATTGGGGTGATCGATTTTTTTTAAGGTTTAATTATTTATGCATACAAGAGCTGGGATATAGACCAGAGTGTTGGTGGGGGGAGAGGATTCACCAGAGACAGAGCGGGGAGCAGAACAGGCAGATCTACTGAAATACATTGCTGAGGGGAGCAGCGGGCGAGGCAGGAGCGGTCTGCCGCACCATGTAGGTCAGCTGGTGATCAAACTCCTGCTGCAGTGGCTGCCAATAGCTTCATAGTGCTGCGACTTAACCCCTTGTGCCCCCAGGGAGGCCCAGGGATAACGGATATTAGGGATATATGAGGATAAATGTCTGACTATAATAAATAAAACTAACAAAGAGCAATGGCCTTACTACAAAAAATTCTCATACATCAATTAAAAAAACCTAAGGTCCCTCTGCAAGAAAGAAAAATGATTAGACAACTCACAAGTCTGCTGGTATTTTTCTCTGGAAGTCATACCTTTTTTTTTTTTCTTGCACTGGCAACAACGAAGCAACAAATGAAGAGCATGAGAACACTGGGGTGGGAGGTCTGGGGGACACTGGCCAGCGGGCCAGCATCGTCGCGATCGGAAGGCTCGGTGCGATCTTCATTCTAGCGCATCAGCCTGTGTCTTAGGCCTTTCCATTTCTCGACAGTTTTTTGTTTTCTTGCCTAATACTACACTTTTCTAGTTGATGGCTTTCGAGTGATCATCTGTCTCTGAGTCATATTTCCTAAACCCAAAGAAGGATTTGATGTACGTGAGTTGCCTTGGTGATTGAGAAATCATTTCACAACACCCAACAAGTATCTTGTGAAGTTCCTCAGGGGTGGAGTCTCTGCTCTTCCATAGTGGTGCAAGTGACAATCAGAATGGGAGAGGATGCAGGAGACCACTGGAAGCCAGGTGGAGTTTGAACTGGACCTTGAAGCTTTAGTGGGGCTTTGTCAAGTTGAGAAGACTAGGAAGAAACTTCCAGTAATTGTGGGGAGGCGGGGGAGGTTAGCGGTATATATGCATGTGAGCAAAGGCATGCAACTACAAGAAGAGAAACATTCAGTTTTAATAGCGCAACTAGAGAAGAAGGTTCAAGGTGACGGAGGAATTACCAAGGTAAAAATGGAGGTGATGGTGCTTTGGCTGGGCAGAGTGTCAGGGGGGTGCAGGGAGGTAGGTCTACCAAAAGGAAGATCTTATTAAACCTTTCAAAGTAACATTTACAAAGAAGAGAACATCTAGACAAATTGTGACTACTAGATAGTCCTCCACATTATTTCTCCTTCTAAGTGATTACTTTGAGAGACTTATTCTGATGATCCTATGTGTTGTAAAAAATGTTAGAAATCCCTTTCAGTGTTTCCTTCAGAATGTGTGTTTGAGCTACAAAAGGATATTGATTACCTGTCAGAGTTCTCTGTCTCTGCCTCTCTATACATGGTGAAGATGTTATATGTGCATATAAAATGTCATTAAAGCATCCCGTTGGACATTTCTTTTATCAACTTGAGTATGTGGCAAGTGACCTTAATATTTCCAATATAAGAACGATTTCACTGTGGACTCAGAAGACCAGAGAAATGTGCTCTACTGGCGAGCTTTACAGGGGAATTCCAATAGTATTTGGAGCAGCCACCCCATTGGAGTCAGTGCTGAGCTCACTGATATAGGGGAGCATTCCATGACCACAGGCATGCTGGAGAAAGGCTGTCATCATGATTGGACTGGTTGTGACCCCGCAGTTTATGGCCCACAGAGGTCTTGATGCATTCATGCATGATTAGAACTTCTCCCTAATCACCCATGAAGACCCTGACAAAATTGGGGAGGGAAAGGGATTTCCTCATACCATCAAAGACTGAGAGAACCTAAGAGGGAAATTTAGGGGGACTGGACTTAAGCATACTTGGCTTAGACTAAGGGAGAAGAGCTTCCCTGTGAGCTGAGCCAGAAAAGGAGCAGAAATGGGCAGTCTTGCATCTCTATGCACAGATTCCAGTCATGGGGCAAGAAGAACATGCTTCCGCATCACCATCTTTCCCAGCTTTGTTTGCATTAGGCAGAGGGTAGAGCTTAGAAACCGCAGCATTCTGGGAAGGTACACACTACAGGCACGCAAGTGTGCTTTCTCAATAAACTGCCCAGAGGGGGATGTGTGTGTGTTGAATCCAATGTGTGTGCACATGTGCAGAGTGTGTGTGTGTGTGTGTGTGTGTGTGTGTGTGTGTGTGTGAAGGGCATTGAGAAGAGACTGGCTAGAGTGATGGTCTACTTCCTCCCTCCCCCTTCAGAGTATGGGAGAGCAGGTCAGTAGAGACGAGAGGAAAGTCAGTTGAAGATTTTACCTTTCTTTAACTTGTGAAGAGTAATGACTTCCTCTTAATAACTGTATGCCACTCTTTAATTAAGTAGCAGTTTCCTGCACATGTTTTTCAACTGGGCTTACAGGGCCTAGAAGACTTTTGTTCTTGTCATTGTGCATGTTTATGGTTATTGTACAATGTGCATTTTCCAGAGTATGGATCTTTTGTTTGTCATCACTGGTTTTATGACCAAGGCTCAAAAAGACTTTCCACCCAAAAGTATAAAAATATATGTCCATGTAAATGGCTGACAGATTTCATTTTAAAAATTAAGAAAAGTGTTTGTCCAATCTTTCTTCTAGTTCTTATGTAATTTTAGTTTTCACTTAAAAACACATTATATTTGGATTTTATTTTGTGTAATGAATGAAGCAAGAACCTACATTTAAAACATTTCATATCAAAATAGATTTTTATTTTATATTATTCATCACAAAATAGTAGCACAATTTTTTATTTGATTATTTTCCCCAAAAAACCACTCATTTGAAATGCCACCTTTTTTATCATGCAGTTTGAATGCTTTTTTCAAATGCTCCTTCCTATGAATATCATACTGGTTTTGACCAGTGGTGATTCCTGGAAAAGTGTTTATTTTTATGCTACATTGGTTATTTCTGTCCACTCTTAGGGTACGCCTTTTCACATAGACACGCTATTTTACATTTCTTGGTAATTTTCTGTTGTGTTTTTTTTTTAAATAAAATTCAAACTTGTATAACTTTATGTCTTTGTACTTTTATAATTGGATTGCCATCAAATCATATTTTAATATGACAATTTTAAATATTAATCTGTCATGAGAACTTTCTGAACTTTTACTTGTTGATATTCTCTGCTGAATTTCTTAGATTTTCTATTACCTAAAATGATAATTTTTGTCTACTGAATTACAATACTTAAAAAGCTTATTTTGTTGTCTTAGTTATAATGTCTATCACGTCATAGAAATATTTTATCAGGGACCTCCCTGGTGGCGCAACGGATTAAGTCTTAGCCTATGAAGCTATCCGCAGCCACTGCAGCACAAGTTTGATCCCCGACCAGGGAGCTTCCCACATGGTGCAGCAGCCCTCTCCTGTCTCACCCACTGCTCCCCTCAGCAGTACTTCAGTAGATATGTCTGTTTTGCTCCCCACTCTGTCTCTGGTGAATCCTCTCACCACTCCACACCTCTGGCCTACACCCCAGTTCTTGTATGCATAAATAAATAAATCTTAAAAAAAAGAAATATTATATTATAGAAGTTGTATGTGTTTCATCACAAAACATGATATGGCTTTTGGTTTAAGATGTGCTTTCATATTAAGGAAATTGTGAATCTAATCCCATTTTACAAAGAGCAATTATCAGGAATGGACATTACATTTTATGAACTATTGATATCCACCATAGGATCATAGGCTTTTCACCATTTCCCTTTGGAAAGCATTAATAGATTTTCTAATTATTGGGTATATCATTATTTAAATCTACCCCTATATTCTATTTGCTAATATTAATTTAGAACCTTTAAAAAATCAGTTTTGGTCTTCCTCGTTTTCTCATGTGCGTTATCTAGGTAAAACAGCAGCACGCTGGTGTTTGTTAATGCAAGAATTCCTTCTTCCTCTAAGCTACAGAATTTTAAATACCATCGTAATCATCAATCTCTTTCCATTTAGTTTTCCAATTGTGTCAGCACTGGATTGTTCAAAGTTCTCTGAGATTGGAAGGAGATTTTGCCTCCCTGCACTGCCTGGATCTGATGGCAAACAATGACAGAGAAGAAAAGGGATGTTGGTAAGGTGGCATCTCCAAACTGCACATCTCTGAGCTCTGTGGGGACTGTTTTTTAATCTTCCAGCAGCTTGCCATGGCCCCAGAGCTCACACTGCTGGGGGCTCTTGGGAATTTCCTGAACTTACAACCTGCAACACTGCACTGTGGTTACGAGCTTGAGATCAGTGTGTGGCTGTGAGACTCTCAGTTTGCTCCCCGTGGCATTTACATATGGCCGAGTTCTTTAGGGTAAATAGTATAATGTTGGGCCTCTCCTAGCAACAGCATACTTAAAGTCCTTTCTTTATTCTCAGTTCTTTTTCTTTCCTGTTTGTGTTGGCATGGGACTTTGGAGGCTTGTTCTTTCTGGAGAAAGACATCTTGATTTCTGTGCTCAGGAGCCCCATCGATGATTGTGATCTTTCCTTTTCCTTATATGTCCTGGACAGATTGTTGTTTCACTACAGAAAAGTCCATGAGCAGGTAATTGAAAAGATCACTTGGTCAAAATGTAAAAGACATAAATAACAATAAAAAAAAATGGAAAAAAAAATGTTAAAATCACCAAAGCACCTTTAATTTTACTGGTAATGACATATACAAGATTTTGTACTGGATATTAAGTATTCATCCATTTAAGTCATAATAAATATTCATGTTGAACCACAAGGCACCTGAAAAAAAAAAAAAAGAAAAGATCACTTGGGGAAAGAATTGATTGCAGAAAGGCTAGACAATCTTAAGAAAGAAAAGGCTTTTTTCCATTCCAGATATTAAACTATACCGTAGGGCCATATAAAATAAATTGGCTCTGGCACTGAAAGAGATCAGTTAAATGAAAGTCCAGAAACATCTAGGGCAAGCTCTCATGTCAGTTTTTCTGTGTAGAACTAAGTGACTCTAAGGGGTAAAGGGAGATAGAGTAGGAATGAAATTTCTTAATTTATGTCTTAGTAATTTATTTTTGAATCATGTGGCTTTATTATCTGTCCAAACAGTAAAATTTTAAAAATTCAAGTAGAATTTTCAGAGATGAAATAAACATTTTTTCAAAAATCTTTATCAGTGGATGGGCTATATTAAATTAAATGCACCAGAAAAGAGAATTAGCAAATCAGGAGACAGATCTAAAGAAATTACCTAGAAAAGACCACCCTGGTGGCATAAGGGTTAAAGTCTCAGTGCTATGAAGCTATCGCCAGCCACTGCAGCAGGAGTTCAATCCCCTGCCAGGGAGCTGACCCACATGGCACAGCAGACCTCTCCTGTCTCGCTCGCTGCTCCCCTCAGCAGTGTACTTCAGTAGATCTGTCTGTTCAGCTCCCCGCTCTGTCTCTGGTGAACCCTCTCGCCGCCCCACTCCTCTGGCCTGTACCCCAGCTTGTATGTATAAATAAATAAATCTTTAAAAAAAAAAAAAGAAGAGAAAAAAGAAATTACCCAGAATGGAGGACAGAAAGGTGTGCATAAAATATAAAGAGAGGTTGATATATGACAGGTATATTGTGGAAGTCAAAAATACATAAAAGCAGAATTTCACAAGAGAGAATAGAGAGAATGAAGAAGAGATAATATATTAAAACCTTGAGCCTTTAGGTGTTCAAGTCCTCAGTCTGTCTTTACCAGCCTATGCATGAGCTACTTAAAAGAATGGTGACAGAGGCCCCTGTATTTGGGAATATGAAAACTGTTAGAAAAGTCATGAATTGGCGGAGATGCACGGCACAGAAAGATAGACTGTGAAAATGGTACTGAAACAAATATCCCAGAGGGTAGCAGCTGGTGGCATTGAAGATGGGAAATGCCAGTTTCCAGGCGGCTTGGGCCATGGGAAAGGTAGCAGCAGAGAGAGAAGCGAAAGCCAGCATGAGCTGATAGGCTGAGGGGAGATGTTCCGTCTCCAAAGGAATCTGGAAAACAAAACAATAGTTTAGACTCTGTTTACTCAGTCCATGCCCAGTTCTTCACTGGAGTTAGGCATGAGGATGATGATGAGAGAGAGGAGCTCTCAGAAGAAAAGTGATGCCGGCTAAAGGGTAAGCAGAGTTAAGATTCAAAATAGTGGGCCTCCCTGGTGGCGCAGCGGTTAAGAGCTGCAGCGGTTAAGCGCTGTGCTGTGGAGCTGTCGGCAGCAGTGACAAGAGTTCGTGTTCGACGCCCGGCCAGGGAGAATCCCACATGGCGCGGCAGACCTCTCCTGCCTCGCCCGCTGCTCCCCTCAGCAGTGTACTTCTGATCTGCCTGTTCTGCTCCCCGCTCTGTCTCTGGTGAACCCTCTCGCGGCCCCACACCTCTGGCCTGTACCCCAGCTTGTATGTATAAATAAAATAAATCTTTTAAAAAAAAAAAGATTCAGAATAGTGCGTCTTTAAATGAGACAGTGCGTCTTTCATTAATACCAGACATTTAAACTATTTCTCTGTGATCCTTACAGCTCAGATAAGAGCAGGTAGGGACATTTCTCTATGCCTCTTAATTTATAGGTAGAATATGGATGGCTAAAGGAATGGCTATCATCTTTGAGTGCTTGCCCTGTGCCAGGCAGGAAGCTCAGCACTTCATAAACAACCTGTGTTGTGGGCATCTAATTATCATCATCATCATCATCATTACCCCTGTTTTAAAGATAATGAAACAGGTTTTCAGCAGTTGTCACTATCCAAGGTCACCTACTAGTACCCAGTTGAGTTGGGATTCTAACCCAGGGCTTACGCTAAATCTTGAACTTGGAGACTTTTTGTGTATACAAAGTTACACAAGTGCAGAAATTCATCTCATCATGAGAGGATTCTTTGGGGGATCAACTCAACTTTCTGTTCTCTAGAGAAGAGATCACGAAGTGATCCCTGGCAATCAAAATCAAACAATAGGAAATATTTATTTTTCTTTCTCAAATATCAGCATGGCCCTCTAGTATTTTATTTTACAAACTTTGATATGATTCATTTTGTTTCCCGGCAAGTATATTTCCAGTTTTGCAAACTTTGATGTAGGGTGGATATTAGTGTTTGTTCTAGGTGCTTATGTTAAAATAATTTGTAGTACAGTTAATTTTTAAATGCCTCTTGGTAGTTGGTTACACAGCATTCCAGCCACTCACAGAGTTGACACATAAATGAGCCTGCCTCCTAGGAAACCACTGAAAGGGTGACTCTTTCCTTGTTCTTAGTAATTACACTCTCACACTCAAATCCGTATCAGAAGTTGCTTTTCTTTCATTCCATGGGCAGTGCTGGACTTGGACACCAAGCACCAGCTTTTCTTTCATTCCCAGTGATATTTAGCTGTTTTTTCCTGGCAGTGCCCAAAGCACCCCATTATGCAAACACATTTGCACCATTCTAACTTTTGCGCATGTTAGAACTCCACCCCCACCCCTAGAAAATACCCCAATTCAAAGCATCAATGAGTTCCCTTGAAGGACATCTGAAGTAAACCAACTTGCATACATATCCTCTGCCATGGAAGGAGCATTGCTCCTCTGGTTCCATATCTCCTCTCACCAGACCTTGCCAAGCCCACCCGTCCCAGATTCAGAGAAGCATTGCATTGTCAACTGACTCAGAAGCCCCAGATGAGTGGGTCACTACCTGCGCTGCTCTTTGACCTCGCCTGGGCAGGTGCTCAGGTCATGTGATTCTGATGGGATTGGCCTGGAGAGCCACCTGGACCTGGAGATTTTTTTAAATATTTTTTTTGTTTATATATATATATTTTTAAAGATTTATTTATTTATGCATACAAGCTGGGGTGCAGGCCAGAGGTGTGGGGCCATAGAAGGATTCACCGGAGTCAGAGTGGGAAGCAAAATAGGCAGATCGACTGAAATACATTGCTGAGGGGAACAGCGGGCAAGGCAAGAGAGGTCTGCTGTGCCATGTTGAAATCTCATTGCACCTCCAGGGAGGCCCGCCTGGAGATGTTTTTAAGGCTTCTCAGCTAATCCTGATGTGCAGCCACTTTAGGAAACCATGTTCCCAGAGCCCTGGGGTACCAGTTTGGCACTCCCCTTTGGGGGTAGAATAAGGGATTTCAGGCATTGCAACCACCTTGGTTAAAAAGAGGTGTGACCCTGGGATGCCTTGGAATCCAGTGCCTTCCATCAGGTTCCTCCTGGGTCTGTCCTCAGGATACCTGACAGAGAAAATTAGTTGCATCATTGTTTTCACCAATGAGGGGGATGTAATTGATTTCAGGTGTTCTGTTAATGCAGCGTTTAATGTTGACTTGAGAAGACAGCAAGTGTTAGTGGCAACACATATAAGTAACACCATTTCATGACAGTCACAGAACAGTGATTAGCGCTGGTGAGAAGCAGCCCCTCTGGTGGTGGACTCCAGGGAGACGCCACCCCTCGGGCAGTCTCTAAGTTATAATCCTCTCTCTGTCCCTGATGGAATCTGAGTAGGGCAATTTGCTTTCCCTGTTGAATATGAGGGACTTAGAAAACAATTGTTTTCTCCTGGGCTTGACTGAGTACTTGAAACACTAGTTCTGGATGTATCCTGTATATAACTATGGTCATAATTTTTATACAGCACAAGTGAGATGGAAGAGTGGCAGGAAATTAGGATATTTAGCCACATGCTACCTCATTCCAGGGAGAACTTGGTCTACTGCTATTGGCCTCTGGGCACCAGCAGTTGGTCTGGTTAGGGCTGGGGGTGGGGGCAATGTAAGAGTTAGGAGTTTGAGCTCCAGGATCTCTCTATGTAGGTTGAGAGACTTATCACTGAGCAGTCTGGTGCCTTGGATGATTACCTTAACATTTAACTCACTCATCTGGAAAAAAAAAAAAAAAGTAGGGCAACAGCAAAATTTCAAAGTGTGGATCTGAGAATTCAGTTACATAAACCACACTTCTGGTACACACCAAGTGTTCGTTCATGTTAGCTGCTAATATTTGCATCACCATCACCACCACCACCTTTATCCATGAAAGGGGACAGAGGAATTTTCAGGAACATTTCTACCAGAGTTTGACAAAGTGGCAATAACAAAGGTTGTCCCCTAGAACTTCCTGCTCACTATTTCCCCATAAGCCGAACAAGTGCTGACCCACCTGAGATAAACACAGACCTATTCATAAAGACTAAGTGTATTACTACTGAGCAGAAACTGAGACTTTCTCCAGTTGACTCATTCCTCTGATGTGAGGAAAGATGCAAGACCTCAACACCTCAAGAAAGGTGTCCCACCAAAGCCCTCTTCTTAAACTCTGTGTAGCTCTTCTTCCCACTTCCTTCTATAGCAATTTCCTTCTTCTTCCCAGAGGGGATGTTTCTCTCTGATATCCTCACAGTTCCTAGTTTTCACTGCAGTTTTCTTGGAAAAGTCAATCTTGTTCCAGAGAAGATAGAAGTTGCAACCCCAAGATTTTCAAAATGCAGTTTGAATGGATGCCCCCGTAGGGACCTCTGCTGGCACTTGGCCAGCTTTGTAGGGTGAAGGGGGTTGGCCAATCAATGGGGTGGATGGTGAGTCCTTTGCTGGTTTAATTTTCTTTCCAACAGGGGCTGAGGCTGACTGTTTCAGAACTTCCTTAAGCAGCACCAATAGTTCGTTTTTTTTGTACACAGAACTTGCATTTACTGCAAACATAAACAGGGAAAGAGAACAAGTGGTCATAAGTACAACATGTAGGTTAAGCCCAAAGGGTAGGGACTTTTTAAATTAAAAGTTACATATTGAGTGTAATCTATACTGGGATCTGTTTCTGGGTGAATTCTTTTCTATGAATCTCTCAAACCTTGTGTGTACCACTTGGATTTTATTCCCACAATTTCATAGTACATTTTAGCTGAGACCAGGGCTAGTTTCCCCTTCTGTCTTTTTATTTTTCAAAATTGTTTAACTTTTGGTGGCCAATTTCAGGTTGATTCCTCCCACACTCATCTAAATCCTCTTCCTCATTAGAGGCTGGAGAAACTGAGCCCTTAATTTCTCAGCCTCCTTGTCCAGGGGCAAGAGAGGATAGTGTTCTAGCCAATTAGGCTGACGTGAGGTCTACCCAATGAGTTCCTGGGAAAGGTTTTATTTGCTGATAAAATGTGTGACTGGGGGTATTGACTCTTTTCCTCATTCCCTGTCTTGCAGCAGATGTATGGCAGCCATCTTGAATTTAAGAATCATTGAGTCATGAAAGTGGGTTTAGTTAAGTCACAGAAATTTACACGGCACTGTGCAATGATAGGGCTGTCTTATTAAATGTCCTTTTTTCCTGGAGTTGTGGGGAAAATTGGGCAAATACTGATAAAATGAATTTATTCATCCACTTAACACTTTTTGCTCCGCTCGCGTATTCACATATTCACGTGTTCATCTAGTCTCCGGTTTTTCATGCCACGGTGGATTTATTTGAAACTATTAGGAGCTATTTCTTTGATCGTACTCAATCTAGAAGCTTTAATCTCTATGCATTTAAAATTTCATGAAAATACATCCAGTAGTTCAGCAACTGTGTGTGTTTTATTGAATGCTTATACCATTCATGCGGTGGCACAGAAAATACCCGGCACACAAAGTGTTAATAAGGTTTCACTGAGTCTTTTCTGTATGATGTGTATCAACATAAAAACAAACAAAAAAATCTCATCATCAAAGGTTCATAGGTACACAGCTAAGAAGTGAAAAATCAACCTGGATGTTGATTTCTATTTTCCACTTGAGAGATTATCATTCAAATATGAGTAGTATATGCTGTCTGTGGGCGTGTTACAAGGAATGTGCTCACTACTTGGCACATATGGACCAGATTGTGCCATCAGAGCTTGAGGCAAGAGAAAAGCTTTATTGAAAATTGATTGGCAAGGAGGTAAGAGATGAATTTAAGTCTGTCTCCCCAGCTGAGAAAGGAAACAAGGCTATATAGTTTGGGGGACTGGGTTGAGAACAAAGTTACATTTTATTGACTAAGGAAAGAATTTACATTTTATTGAGTAAGGAGTGGGCTAAGAGTAAAGAAATGTGGGCGTGGCTGAATTTCACTGGTCAGTTGCAGGGCAGTTTATTCATGGAGTATGAAGAGACTTTCTTCAGATCACTGGAGGTTTGCATTTCTGTTGGTGGACCCCTGGCCTCTGGGTGGCACCCCTCTTATGCTTTGTGTCTCCCAGCTCCAACTGACTTCAACTCATGGTGAGATGACTCCAGGCTCTACTGAGTCTGAAAAGCAAGTCTCAGAGAACAGTTTAGACATTTTTTTTCTTTTGTGCTTGAGGGTCTGAAAGCAGTTCAACTATTTAGCCTCGTCACGGCCTAAGAGTAATCTTGGCTGCTAGGACTGTTGCATTTTCTGGACTTTGGTGTCTGTCCGCTGAGGATGACTATTCCCATCTCAAATTGCCTTGCGTAAGGAACATTCTCTTCCAGGAAGCCTGGCCTTCCTACTGGGGAGCAGGTGGCAGCAAGAGCCATTTGAAGCCAATCCTCTTACCACAGGCGTCTAAGATAGGCCAAGAGTACAAGGATGACATAAATTACAGGCACTGTGGAGAGTGTACTCTGAGACCAGGAGGGAAAAAGCCTCAGTAGGCTTGGGAATTGGAGATTATTTTATGCCTGAAGTGGTAGTTGACCTCCTTGGAATTATGGTGAAACTTCCACAACATTTAAACAATTCACCCAACACAAAAGCAAAATGGGCTTTCATGGGTAAAGTGGAAATTGGTTGCTAGGTGCTGTTTATACCACAAATACTTGAGTCCTCCAGGAGAGGGCAGCTGATCGGGCCCAAAGTAACTTCAAGCCAAGACTGTGAGTCACCATTGGTGGATGTTCTGGGGAAGGCCAAACCATGCACTTCCCCTTTTTATCCCCAGAAGCCTGACATCCCTTTAGAGGTTTTCTGAGGACACCCAAGACCAGGTCCCATTGAGTTGTGGAGGGACAACCTGACCTCTGAACCCTGGAATGTCAAAGCCTGAACTTGCTCTTGGGCTACACAGCTCTGGTTCTGAGTGGAGTAATTTCTTGAGGCATTGTCTTTGTTTTCTTTGTACCTTACTCAGCATTCTAGCAGATAGTCAAGTCTTGTGCTCCCTTGCCTTGAGGCCTAAAGAAGAAATTGTCTGCAGGTCACTCCCTTCTCGAATTTCACCCCTTTATTCTGAGGAATGCCTTAAGGTTGGAGCTGCTGAGAGTCCTTAGTAATTAAGGAGAGAAGGTATTTTCCCCCGAGCGTGGGAAATCATTGGGTGCTGTGGCCCATCCTTCACAGAACTCCAGGAAGAGGATAATATGTCTGGAGGTGACACTGTTACAGGGCAGAAGAGAGGGGCACCCCCGAAACCCCAGACCTGCCCTGGTCTAAATGGGTTCTGTCATCTGCCGGACCAATACAAAACATATAGGACATTTTGTGGAAACAGAAACTTTAATACAATTAGAAAAGACAGAGAAGACAAAGAATATAGAATCTAAGTCAAGCACCCAATGCTAACCAACTCCTCGTGGGTAAAAGTCCACCCAAACAGGATTGGCCCAAAGCAAGTCCCGAAAGCCTGCCACTAGTCTAGAACAGCTTTTGGCAGGGACCCACACATAAGGGTCAGAAACAGCCAGACAATTCTGGGA
>PVIJ01021325.1:0-17822 GCA_004024925.1 Scalopus aquaticus | reverse complement strand
CGCATGTTCATTGCGGCACTGTTCACAATAGCAAATGTATGGAAGCAAGCCAGATGTCCAAAAATAGATGATTGGATCAAGAAGATGTGGTACATATACACGATGGAATACTATTCATCATGGAAAGAAGATAAACACATGCAATTTGCAGCGACATGGATGGAATTAGAGGGGATCATACTCAGTGAAATAAGCCAGAAAGAAAGAGAAAAATATCGAATGGTTTCACTTATAACAGCACTATAAGGAAACCAAATAGGAAAGAGACAATCAGCAGGGGTGGGGGGTGGCGGGGAGAGGCGGAGGTAGGGAAGGAAAAGCACACAAAATGGAATAGAAAAGAACACAAGGGACCATGGAGATGGATCACGGGTGAATTGGTGGTAGGCTCCCCAAGGGGAATACAAAATGTAAAAGACATAAATAACAATAATATATATATATATTAAAAAAATTAAAACAGTATGGTACTGGAACAAAAACAGACAGAAAGACCAATGGAACCAAATAGAATACCCAGAATTAAAACCACATATCTATGAACAACTAATCTTTGACAAAGGAGCAAAAAAAATGCAGTGGAACAAGGACAGTCTATTCAATAAATGGTGCTGGGAAAACTGGACAGCCACATGCAAATAAATGAAGCTGAACTACTACCTCACACCCTGCACAAAAGTCAACTCAAAATGGATAAAAGACCTGGATGTAAGACCTGAAACCATAAAATGTATAGAAGAAAATATAGGTGAAGCTCTACACGACATACATCTCAGCAAAATCTTGAAGGACACATCCCTCAAAGCGAAAGAAGTGAAAGACAATATAAACAGATGGGATTATATATATAAAAAAAAAAAAGGTTATCCACTTTTGCCACTGCTTTTCAATATAATACTGGAAGTCCTAGCCAGAGTAATAAGACAAGAGATAGCCATACAAAGAATCCAGAGGGAAAGAAGAGTGAAACTATCACTGTTTGCAGACAATGTGATAATATACATGTAGAATCCTAAAAAATCCACAGGAAAAAGTAATCAAAATTGCAAACCAATTCAATAAAGTATCCGGATACAAAATCAATACACACAAACCACTAGCCTTCCTATATGCGAACAATCAGTTTGAAGAAGAAGAAATTAAGAAAACCATCGTTTTTACATTTGAAACAAAAATAAATAAAAAACTTGTCAATAAACCTAAAAAAAAGAGGTGAAGGACCTATACAAAGTAAACTATGAAACATGGTAAAAGAAATAGAAAAAGGCACAAAGAAATGGAAAGACATCCCCTGCTCATGGATTGGAATAATTAACATCATCCAAATGGCCATCCTAGCAAAAGCAATTACAGAGTCAATCCTATTACAATAAAAATTTCAATGACAGGGATCTCCCTGGTAGCACAGTGGTTAAGTGCTGCGCTGTGGACCTGTTGGCAGCGGTGACACAAGTTTGATGCCCAGCCAGGGAGGTTCCCACATGGTGCCGCAGATTTCTCCTGCCTCACCCAGTGCTCCCCTCAGCAGTGTGTTTTCATCTGTATGCCTGTTCTGCTCCCCACTATGTCTTTGGTGAACACTCTCCTGTCCCATTCCTCTGGCCTGTACCCCAGCTTGTATGCATAAATAAATCAATCTTTAAAAAAATTTTTTTCAATGACATTCTTCAAATATCTAGAACAAATATTGATGAAATCATATGGAGCTACTAAAAACCCTCAAATAGCCAAAGCTCTCCTGACTGAAACAAAGGAGAATGGCGGTAAAACAATTCCAGACTTCAAACTATACTACAAAGCCATAATAATTAAAGCAGCATGGTAGTGAAACAAAAACAGACAACAGAACAATTGAACCAAATCGAAAGCTCAGAAATATGGACAACTAATCTTTGACAAAGGAGCAAAGACTACGCAATGGAACAAGGACAGTTTGTTTAATAAATGGTGTGGGAATACTGGACCACCATAAGCAAAGGAAGGAAGCTAGAACACTACTGCACACCATGCACAATAACCTACTCAAAATGGATTAAAAAACTGAGCATAAGACCTGAAGCCGTACAACATGGAGAAGAAAATATAGGTAAAACACTACATGACACACATCTCAGTAACATCTTTAAACACCCCGCAAATCAAAGAAAGATAAGGAAAAGATAAACAGCTGGTATCTCATCAAACTAAAAAGCTTCTGTATAGCAAAAGAGACATTAACCAAAAAAAGAGACACCCTTCTAATTGGGAGAAAGATTTTGCACTTCATACAACTGGTAAGGGACTGATCACAAGATGAACTCACATGACTCAACAAAACAAAGTAAACAATCCAGGCAAAAAATAGAAGAGCTAAAAAGACACTTCTCCAAAGAGGAAATGTAAATGGCCAAAAGACATATGAAAAAAGTTCAACATCCCTTATAATCAGGGAAATGCAAATCAAAACCACAATGAGATACCACCTTACACCAGTGAGATGGCACACATTAAAAAGAAAAACAAAAAAACTGGCAACAATAAATGTTGACGAGGATGTGGAGAAAAAGGAACTCTCCTACACTTCTGGTGGGAATACATACTGGTCCAATGACTATGGAAAGCTGTTTGGAGCTTCCTTAAACTATTAAAAATGGAGCTACCATATGATCCAACAATTCCGCTCCTAGGAATCTACCCAAATGACACAAAACCATTAATTCAAAAGGATACCTGCACCCCTGTGTTTATTGCAACACTATATACAGTAGGTAAGATATGGAAACAACCCAAATGCCCAAAAATAGATGCCTGGATTAAGAATATGTGGTATATATGCGCAATGGAATTCTAATCTGCAATTAAAAATGATAAACTCATGCCATTTAAGAGAATATGGGTGGAGCTAGAATGCATCATACTCAGTGAAATAAGCCAGAGGGAAAAACAAAAATACTGAATGTTTTCACTTATAGTAGGAATATAGGGGATCCAAATAAGGGATTAGAAAAAATAGCAATAATAATAAAGCGAAACTAGCAGGCCACCATCAATCAGAGATTTTCTGTGGGGGGAGGGAGCAAAATAGATCAAAACAGGGAGAGAAGAGCACAAGGGATTATCTTGATGTTTCACAGTAAACTGGTGGTGGGAATTTTATGGGGAATATGCAATGATTTAAAAAAAATAAGTATAAAACATTTATATAACACATTTTATTAGGTAACATAACACTGATACCAAAAGCAGAGAATGGAAACATGCAAAAAAAAGGGAAAGTATAAATTGATATTCTTAATGGATATAGATGCAAAAATTCTCAATAAAATCTTGGCAAACAATTCATCATAATCAAGTGGAATTTATTCTAGAGATGCAAGAATATTTCAACATACACAAATCTATTAAGGTAATACAACACATTAACAAAAGGAAAGATAAAAATCACCTAATCATATCAATAGATGCTGATCATTAAAAAAAAAACCTTAATATGGGAATGAAATGAATATTCCTCAACATAATAAAGGTCATTTATGACATATCCATAGCTAACATCATACTCAAAGATGATGCAAACTGTATCAAAATCCCAATGTATTTTCAAGGAAATGCAAATAATTCTAAAATTTATACAGAATCACAGATTCCAAATATCCAAAGCAATCTCAAGAAAATTGAAAAAAATGATATATCTTGTACCCTGATTTTAAGTCATAATTTACTTGCAAATCAATGATAAATCAATAAAATTGTATTAAAAGTAAAGATAAGCAATACAAGTCCCACAGTTCTGTAGGTCAAAATCCTGGTGGGCTCAACTGATTTCTATATCCCAGGCCTCACAGGGCAGAAATCAAGTTGTCAATAGGGCTGCATTCCTTTCTGGAAACTTTCATTGTTCACTCCAGATATTGACAAAATTCAATTTTTTGCATTTTTGGGATTCTGCTCTCCATTTGTTGACTATAATCTAAAGGTATCTTCTATAGTGCACATGTATTCCTTGGCTTGCATGTGAATCCCATCCTTTATCTTCAAAGCTAGTAACAGTGGGCCAAGTTCTTTTCATGATTTGATTTTCTTCTGCACCTGCTTCTGTCCCATCTGTGATTGATTTTATTGTATGCCTTTTCCACTTTTAAAGATTTATGTAATTATATGCAAATAACCCAGTACAATACCCATATTTTAAGATCCATCACCAAGAATTTGAAAAACTTCTCTTACCTGTAACATATTCAAAGGTTCCAGGAATTAGGGTGTGAATATCTGTGGGAGTCATTATTTGTCTACACAACAATTAATCCTTTTGTGTGAGAAGATTTTATTAACTGTTTACATATCTGACAAAGAATAAATTCTCAATAAACAAAGAGTGTAACCGATAGCTGAAGCCAAAGACTGTTACAGGTGGTGCCCCTTGGAGGGGGTTGTTGATGAGGATTGATAGCCCCAGGGAAAAAGTGAATGAAGCATCTGTGAAGGTGGAGACTGATATGAAATAGAAGGGACTGCAAAAGAGACCCCCACGATTCGGTGTTAGGGATTGATTCAGTGTTTGGGATTTCAGCATGTTCCCATCTTCAGGTATTCTAGGGTCAGTGATTTCTGCCCCCACCATACTTATCTTCCAGAAGGCTGTTTCAGGACTCTGAAGGACTTGGAGAGGCTTCCAGCAGCCACCCTCAGAGAGGAAAAGTTCAGAGGCTTTGCAAGTAGCGCAGAGTTACTGAAACTGTTCCTGATTTTGCTGCTGTTACAGCCTGGCATGTAAAGCAAAGCCCCGGAGTTGGGTGCCTTGCTGAGCTGCATAAGTGTGGCTATTTGTTGGGTCCTTTCACCTTGGCAGCTGCTGTTTTTAGTGTCAATTGTCTGGTACTGTGCTGAAGCATCTCAGCAGCTCTGTGAGCATTTCCCGTTGTGTCTTTTGCTTTCTTGTTGAGTTGGATCCCAGCCCGTAGGATGGCTGTGCAGTGCCAGGAAGACACAATCTTGGGAGCATTTTATGTTTTGGACTTTAAAACACTAGACACTTCTTCGGGTTAGGTAAACAGCCATTTTTTTAGCCTCAGTAACTCGTTGTTTTCCTCCTGTTAAAGAAATCCCATTATTATTGTTCTCTGAACCTGAGTGGTCTGGCAATTGTTTACTCAGGTAAAGAACACAGATAGTGACCAGTACACTATTTGGGCATTGTCCTTGGCCAATTTTAGTGCTCCTTTCTGCCCTGTATCAAAAACTCATACTAAAGGTTTTATGGAGAGGAAGGACTGTTAGGATCGGAGGCATTTGAATAAAGGAAAGGACAGAAAGGAGGTATCATGCCATGAGAAAAATACAGTAAAAGAACAAATATGCCAAGTTTAACTAGCAGGATGCCTGTTTTGAAGACAAATAGACCTGAATTCAAATGCCCATTTGTTTACGATGAGTTCCATTATCTTCAACAATTTTACTGGATCCCAGTTTTCCTTTTCAAATTTTTTTTATTATTATTAATAATTATTATCTTTTTATTTTTTGTCTATTTTAGTAAAAGAGCAAGGCACTTTAGCATTCTCCTTGAACCCCACCCCAATTTTCACTAGTTTTGGCAAGTCCACACTGTCTTCATATTTCTTAGCTATTACAGGAGATTGGACAAATTTGTCTCTGATTTACCTATGCCCACTCTAAAGCACTGAAGTGAATCTCTTCTAACATCCATAAGCATATAAGGAGAATGTCTGCAGCAGTTTTCTCCAGTTTTTTTACTGCTTTAAAACATCAGTGAAAATGTTGGAGAACATACTTCCAAAGCATAAAAATCACACACACATGCTAATAATTTTAATTTTAAATAAAAATAAAAATAATTATTAATTGAAGTGTGAATATTTCCTTTTGCATTACCATTAATTGCCTTGCATGTCTCCTAAAGTGACATTAGATCCAAGTCTTTAGTTTAGAAGGTCATTGTGTTTACATTTTGACACATCTGTCCTACCTATGAGTTCCATTATCTTCAGCAATTTTATAAATCTCTCTGGGTCCCAGTTTTCCTCCTTTCTTCATTTATGCTGTATTCATATGACTGGTATCATCATTCTTTTCTTACTTATTCAAAGAACTATTCCAATATGTACCTAATAATGATCTCATGGTGTAAGAATGATGAGATGCTTTGCACTTAATGTTGCATTAGGAAGTACACATATCAATAGAACTTTTTCAAATAGTTCAAAGCAGCTGTTGATCAAACATTCTGTGAAACTTGGTCAGGAAACTTGATATTTAGAAAGGAGAGTGTATTTTTTTCCAGAGACAACTACATTTGACTAAAGCAACTAGGTTTCAATCCCAGGAATTCACAAGTGGCCTGATCAATATAAGAGAAAAAACTTTCAGACACACCACCTTTTCCTTTAAGAGGAATGTTCAGAGAACTCAAATTACTCCTCCATTTCTTTTAATACCCTCTTGTCCCAGGTTATTCGTCTAATTTCAACATTTGGTTTGGACATCCTGTGCACACCCCTCTAATAGTTCTTACCCTTCCTCATGTTAAAATTAAAAAATTGCCTCATGTATACCTTCTTTCTCCACAATGCTAGTGAGATTTTTATAACCTTGTTAGGGAGGTTTAGATTGAGCAACTGAGAATTTTGTTCTAAGTGCTTACAAAATGTAGGGAGATGGTCTTGTTCACCGGTGTAGAAGAACATAAACTGTGGTGGCTGAGAATGATTGGGAGTGAGGATGTACTAGCCAGGGATCAGAGATATACTAGCCAATAATCCAGCCATGGGGTCATGAGATACTCACACGGTTTCCTGCAAAAATAAACTTGTTTGAACTGAGAAAAGAGAAAGCTGTAACAGGGGTGAATAATATTTATGGCAGTTATCTGAAATGCACATTATTTGAACAAACTTCTGGATGCTATTTGAAAAGGGAAGATTGAAAATGTAGGCATGAAATACATTCTTTCAGAACTTTTTCTATTTCATTAAATAATCTACTTTGATGATTACAGAAAATAAAGGTAAAATTAAATTACTGATAAAACATTATTAGAGAAAGCACATGTGGGGGGAGAGAGATTCTGGGCAGAATTGAAAATAACATATTTTAATTTTGTTCCTGCTACAAATTGATTATGATTTTTGACAAAAACACTTAGGCCTACAGTTTCATAAAAAATAAGATAAATGTATTCAACAACATAAATTTTAATATTTTATTTTCCCTAAAATTTATGAATGTGAAATATATAATGACTGAACTTTTGGAAAATTCCTTCTTTTCTATTTGCAAGTGTCATTCCTTAACCAATGTTGATTTTTCATGTGCATTTATGTTACTAATCTGCCACGTATGTGTGCCTGTGTTTAATTCTTTTAAGATAAATATTCATATGAAAAAAATAACTATATGATATTGAACAGTGACTCTATAAATAGACTATAAATTTAATGATAGTAATTATTTCTTAAAAAAGGCACACCATGATAAAAATTACTTATTTCTCTGGAGTTGTAATATTGAGTATTGTGAGAGAAATTAACAGGTTTTCAAAATAGGGAAGCCAAATTAAATTCCTTGTTTACATTTTGAAGATGAGTATGAATATGACACAGGATTCCTCAGTTATTTTGCTGTGATGGATGTAGGCAATATAGAGAATCTGAATACAATTATGTTGAACTCTTATCTTACAAGAGTATTTGTAGCTTTACACATACAAAATTATGTGTAAAGATGAGTGTGCTTAAGTTCCTAAAAGTTGCCAATAATTAAAATTAAATAATAAAATTCTAATTCAGAGGATACAGAAAGTGTCTGGTTTGACTATGACACCAGTACTTTGAAGAGAATGAAGATTATGACCACTGTTCCTGACTAAAGAAAATAGTTTAAAAATGAAAAACCTATGAATCACCATGATTTTATTTCCAAAGGTAAAGTACCATAGGATACCACAAAAGAGTTGTAAGTTTTCAGTTAGAATCTCAATGTTGGCTCATGTGCTTCCAGGAACTCATGAAATAGGCATTTTATTTTGCATAGTGCCATGTGATGTTGTTTTCAGTAACTGGAGCACTAAAATCCTGAAGGTATTTCAATCACTCCTACACTATAAGACAGAACAGGACGCAGGTATTCAATCTTCTGGGTCTGGACCTATAATTCTGTTACAAAAAAAAATGCCAGAGAACAGATGAGTGAATCAAGTACAGTGATATTGTGTGTTAAGGCCTCCATTTAATTCAAGACATTCTTATATATACTAACTCTGTAACTTGACCCTGAATAAAATTTTAAAGAGAAATGGTTTGAAAATGCAGGAGTCCTCACTATAGAATCAATTATATGCAGTGATAATATCTAATCAAAGCATTCATATGCACAGAAAGAGATACATGAGATATCCTTAGGACAACAGTGATGAGGTTACTATAGTGGTTTATGATTGCAAGTCACGATGGAACACCAGGAATAAACTATTAAGCTGTATTTACTTTAGGTACATAGATGGCTGGACAATGAGATAACTGGAAACAGAGATTCAGATTAGGTATTCAGAAATACCAAAAATAAGTAATTCCTTTCCTTCTGAAAGTAAACCCAGAAATGACTACTTTTAATGGCATCATATTTACATGTCATCTTAACCAAACTTTGGGTTATAATTGTTTTAGTACAAATAACACACTTTTTGTTTATTTGTTTTTAACAAGTTAATAGCATGAAGTATAATATCAAGGGATTGAACACTATTTTAAAATAAAGGAAACTTAAGACAGAATATTAAATGTGAATTTTGCTTATAACAAAGCATCTCTAAATGGAAAAGGAATTTCTCACACCATCCACCAACATCTGGATATTGTGTGGATGTTAGTAAGGATTTACAAGTTTTCCTTCTTCATAGCATGTCAAATTCCAGGATATCCTGTGTTTAGAATAAAATTGAGAGTGCAACAGGTGTCCAGAATGGTCACATGAGATGATTTCCTAGCCTCCATTGGAGGTAAAGAGACCCTTTCTACTTTCTCAAGAGTTAAAAGTTAGACACAGTTTAATCAGAAGTAAGAGCTGGAAGACTCATGCGGCTCACTTTCTTTAGCTACCTTTATTTCTTTTTTCTTTTTTTAAGATTTATTTATTTCTGCATACAAGCTTGGATACAGGCCAGAGGCGTAGGGCAGCGACAGGGTTCACCAGAGACAGAGTGGGGAGCAGAAAAGATAGATTGATTGAAGTACACTGCTGAGGGGAGCAGCAGGCGAGGCAGGAGACGTCTGCCATGCCATGTGGGAATTTCCCCGGCCAGCACCGAACTCACGTTGTCACCGCCGTGGCACCACAGCGCAGCACCACAGCACAGTGCTAAACTGCTGTGCCACCAGGGAGGCCCCTACCTTTATTTCTGATGAAGAAATCTTTCAGCATATGGAAAGGTGAGGAAATTTACCAGACAGTGAAAGAACTAAAACATGTTAAGAGTTGGAGTTAAAATCAATGAAATGACTTCTAATTCCTTGTCCATGTTCTTTTTCCTATACTAAGTTATGTAAAATCAGGTCAAATTATTCAGAAGAGTTTCTATAAGGAAATAGATTTTGTTCCATGTTTTAATTCAAGTCTTTATTTACTACTTGCTTAGAGTAGATGGAAAACAGACTCCAAGTGACATCTGGTGCCTGTATCAGGGTAATACAATATACAGGAATGGGAATGAAGTACTTCACATTCTTTAAATTGAAATTTTGTAGGGTAATTTTATCCCAAACTTGGAGGATACGTTATGAGTTTTTTTAAAAAGATTTATTTATTTATGCATACAAGCTGGGTACAGGTCAGAGGCGTGGGGCAGGGAGAGGGTTCACCACAGACAGAGTGGGGAGCAGAACAGACAGATCAACAGAAATACACTGCTGAGAGGAGCAGTGGACGAGGCAGGAGAGGTCTGCTGCGCCATGTGAGAATCTCCCTAGCCGGGCATCGAACTCGCATCGCCACTGCCGACAGCTCCACAGCACAGCACCTAACTGCTGTGCCAACAGGGAGGTGCCATGTTATGAGTTCTGATTTTTATTTCCTTCATCCTTAATATGTCTGCAAAGAAGAGTATAATAGACATACTCTTTCTGTAAAAAACAAATTATTTTCAGTCTTGTACATAACGTATTCAACAAAGATTTGTGATGACCTATTCTTTGACAGAAACTATTCTAGTGACTGGTGTTGCAAAGATAGATATCCATGAATCCTTTTCTCAGGGATGTTTTGCCTGTTTAGGGGAATAAACCCATTACTATAATGGACTATACCTATTACTATAGAGGACTATAATACAATGTAATAAGGAATAAATTATGTGTAAAATATGCTGAGCGGGAGATGCTGAAGAAGGGACACTGACTAACTAGGAAGTCAAGACAGAAAATGAGACCATTTAAAATGCGGTCTTATGAAGGGATTAGAAGTTCCTTTCACTTTTTAGTGAAAAGGAAAAATATGTAAGCTCATTCTCTCAAATATTACAGAAAAATAATTTTCATCTAAATATATTTTAAAATATATACAACAAGATTTTATATATGTTTATTAAGTTTCACTCCATGACTAGGACTGCTGCTGATATTTCTTCAGTATTGACCATTTTGATTTTGTAGAGCAAGAGTATGCCACTGCTGGTGGTCAGTGACACAAGCATATTCCTAATATTCTCAATATTTCTTATTTCTATATCTGGTAACTGGAGCTGGAGAACAGGCACCCAGCGCTGTCTGGGTGCCTACTATGTGCCAGATAGTCTTCATGGTCCTGGAGAACAAACAGAGAACAAAATCCATTCTGATTGTACGCTTATATTCTAGAGAGAAAGACAGTCAAGAAATGAATAACGGGCCTCCCCGGTGGCGCAGCGGTTAAGTGCTGCGCTGTGGAGCTGTCGGCAGCGGCGACACAAGTTTGACGCCCGGCCGGGGAAAATCCCACATGGCGCGGCAGACTTCTCCTGCCTTGCCTGCTGCTCCCCTCAGCAGTGTATTTCTGATCTGCCTGTTCTGCTACCCGCTCCGTCTCTGGTGAACCCTCTTGCCGCCCCACGCCTCTGGCCTGTACCCCAGCTTGTATGTATAAATAAAAAATAAATCTTTAAAAAAACAAACAAACAAACAAAAAGAAATGAATAAGTAGTGTGTGTATGTGTGTGTGTGTTTATACACACTACATTACTACACACTACAAACATTATTAAGAAAAATTAATTAGGAGTAAGGAAAAGAAAGAAGTGCTTGAAGGAGTATAATTTTAAATATGGTCATCAGGAAAAGCAACCCTAAGAAATTAACTTTTTGACAATAGCCTCTAGGAGACAATGAGGGGCGACAAATAAGTATCAGGGGAAAACTGTTGCAAGGAGGAGAAAATAAAAATAAAACTTTGTTTAGGGAGCATGGTGGAGTGTGATAAACACCAAGGAGGGCAGTATGATTAATGAATGGGTACTGGATAGAGTAGAGGAAACTTGCTCTGGAAAATTAGTGGGGTTCAAATCATGAGGCATCTTTATTGACGGTTGCATGGAGTTTGGTGAGAACATATAGTTTGGGGTACAGGGGTAACATAACCAGACATGCCGTACCTGCTGTGTTCAGAACAGACCATAGGAAAGAGGCAAATGCCGAATAAGAGAGCAAAAATAGAGTACTACATTTATCCAGGAGTTATATGATGGTCACCTGATGAAGATCTAGTGGTGGGAGAGGAGTACCCAGATTATTTTCTACATTTTGAAATTATAATTAGTAATATTAATTTGTGGATCAAATAGATATGAGTAAAAGAAAAAAAAAAACTCTTGGAGGGTAGCTTCAATTTGCTTAAAAAAATTGGAAGTACAAGTTGACATTTAATAAGACCAGGTAATGTGCCCGAGGACCAGGTTTGTAGTACCTGAATATGAAACATTAAACTTAGGACATATTAAATTTAACATTTCTATGCACTGTGCTAGTACGGATGTCAAGTATCAGTTGACAAGAATCTAAAGTTCATAGAAAAGAACATTTTGAGCATCATCAAGATAAAGATAGTATTTCAGTTATAATAGTGAGTGATATTATCTTGGGAGTGAGAATTGATGGAGAATAGAAGGAATCTAAAACTAAATGAATCCTAATGAACTGCAATGGAGAAATGAGGTTAGAATTTAAAGGAGAGTTATCCAGAGCATCAAATCTTCTAGGAAATTAAAACAAACAGTAAGCTTACCATAATAACTCAGCATTATGAATAAGTTTCCAACCCACAGTAGTACAAAGATGAGCAAATATACATGTCAGAAGGGACAGGTTAATACATGTGGTAATGACAGGACAGATTAGTTTTCTCCTAATTGCTTTTATTTCCTTGTTGAAGTAGGAAGCAGGGTCATAAACTAAGATGAAAATGGGTGAGGTATATTGGAGGTTCAAGGACATGGAATAGGTGCAAAAAAAAAATAGGATTACTACACTGCACCAAGAGTCTCTTCCAATTAGCTATCAAAACTTTTAAATGAGACCAATCATATCCCTATTTTACTCTAGCCACATTAGCTAAATAAGCTCAAGCATAGAGTAGTAGCATAATTTACATTAAATACGATCTATGTTCAATAAGACTAATACAATAAAGGAAAAGAGAGACAAGCTGTTGAAGATATTGCCAGAGAGTGACACATCCTAGAATATAAATTAAATAAAAGGAAATTGAGAATTTAGGGGAATGAGAGACTGGGGAAAGTGTGGAATCAAAAAATATTTGGAACGAAGTATTAAAGACCTTGAGATGAAAAGTTAGGGGGTGACATTCAAGTTAGGAGATGAATGGAAGGGTACAGAAATTCAATAACATTAATGTCAAAGTTGTAGTGATCAAATTATCTGTTTTGTTGAAGTAAAATGAATTTCTGAAAGAGAGGTCAGAATTCTGAATTTTAGTCCACTGACATTTATCAAGATTCATGACAGGAATGTTGTAAAAACTGATATTAACACACACATGATAAAACCATAAAGAAGTAGGAAGAACATTTAGTAATAAAATCTGAGGTTGGAGGTTTTTAAGGAAGATGGGGAAAATGACCTGCAGAGTCAACTAGGACAAAGGAAAACTTCTCTCTATTAGGTCCAGTTATGGAAGCATGAGAAATAAATTGTAGCCACTGAAAACACATATTTCCTAAATTTTTACTGATATCAAGTTATTTTTCAACTCAGAAAGACCTTTTGTGCTTCTCTATATATCTTCCTGCTATTTCAGTGGAAAAAGTTATTCTCTTCCTCTCTGTGACATTCAGCAGAGAGAACAGTGCCTGAATGTTTCCAGAGGAGGAGACTCCAATCATATGGTGAATTATATTGTCTCCTAATGATGCAACCTCTTCAAAGTGCTGTCAGGGTCTGCAGAAGAAAAGTTCCCAACACGTATAAGACAGCCTAGGAACGTAATCATGCACCTGGAGCATCACATCAACCAAATATAATTTTCTGGAGATTTCATTTTTATCTTTTTTGCTAATCACATGTTACTATCCCTGTAGCCTACAGATTTTCTCTCACAAAATTGTGAACACAAATTGTGTTCTCTTTTTCAATTCACATAATCCTAAATAATTCTTCTTTGACAAGAAGAATTCTGACATTTCAATTCTGACATTTCAATTCATCTGCATGCTAATTATGAACAGGATCCCAGGTCTTAGTGGGAAAGAAAAGCATGAATTTTAGTCTCTTCAGGCCAAGAGCTTACTGTAAGAAAAGAGGCTTGAAGTGCATTGCCTCCCTAATCCTTTGGCTAAGGAAGAACAGAATATTGCTTTTTATTTCATAGTTAAGGACATAGTCTAAAAAGATCTAAGAACCTGATTTGAAATTTACGTAACAATTTCCTATTGTTGATATTGATAGCATCTATATTTAGCCAATGACACACAGAAAAGAATCATTTAATAGGATCTTTCTTATGAAAAAAAATAAAGTTATTCCTTGCAAATACTACAAAATTTTCTACCAATAACATTAATGTCAAAGTAACAAAAATCTCAAGCAATATTGATATTAATTTGTAGTACTAGGTATTTTTGAAGAGATATTTGTGTAAGGAAACACAGACATTCCTAACTGACTACTTTTATGTTATTTTTTTTTCCTTAAAGACTTATTCATCCAGAAGAAACAAAACAAAATTCTTGTTCATTATTATCTATGAAATTAGGGGCTGCCAAACTCTGGCAGATCTATCCTAAGCATTCATAGTTTAAAAGCAACTCAGAAGGGGGAAATAACCCCTGAGAGCTTATTTTAAATCTCTAGCTGCATAAATTGGAAGCTTTGTCAGTCTGGACGGAGGTTATCCCATTTGGCCCTTTACGAGGCACATGCGTGGTAAAATTGGGGCTTTACTGAAATTACATGTGACAAAGAATCAGACTCTAAACTTTGAATATTGTGCTGCCTTTAATTTACAATTGTGATGCTATATCTTCTCAAAGAGTTTATGTTCTTCCTTGTATTTTTATGCAACATGTAAGTTTTTATTGTAAATGGATTCTTTTTTCTTTGCATATAGTCCACTATTTTTGAATTGCCTCCACCAAGCTACCTATGCCCACAACCCATTTGCCCTACCCCTTCAATTATTTCCCCATTCCCTCTGATAACCATTATCTTCGTTTTTGCTCAATTCAAATTTTTATTTCAAATGTTTGTATGTAATTGTTGTTGTTTTTTTATTCCACAGGTGAATAAATCTATCTGATAACTGTCTTTCACCTTTTCACTGATTCACTAAACATAATCATTTTAAAGTCCATTCATTTTGTGCCAAATGCCACCATTTATCATTCTTCACATCTGTGTAATATTCCATTGGATATATGTTCTACAGTTTTTTTATCCATACATTTTTAAAAAAGATTTATTTATTTATGCATACAAGTTGGAGTACAGACCAGAGGCGTGGGGTGGTGAAAGGGTTCACCAGAGACAGAGTGGGGAGCAGAACAGGCAGATCAATGGAAACACACTGCTGAGGGGAGCAGCAGGCGAGGCAGGAGAGGTCTGCCGTGCCATGGCCAGGCTCAGAACTCGTGCCAACAGCTCCACAGTGCAGCGCCTAACCGCAGTGCAATGCCACCGGGGAGGCCCTTTATCCATACATTTTAATGGAACTTGGGTTGGTTCCATGATTTGGAAATTGCAAACAGTGCCGTAATGTGCATAGGTGTAAATAGATCATTTCATATTAAATTTTTCATATTATTTGGATAAAATCTAATTTTGGATATAATTATTTTGGATATAACCTCATAGTAGATATAACAGTATATAAATTATTTTGGATAAAACCTAGCAGTATTGCTGGGTCAAATGGGATTTTCATGTTTATTTTCTTGAGACATTTCCATACTGTTTTCTGCAGGGGGCTGCATCAGCTTGCATTCCAACCAGCAGTGGATGAGAGTTCTTTTTTCACCGCAATTTCACCAACATTTGTTAATTACATTCTTTTTTATATGGGTCATCCTCACAGGGGTGAGGTGCTATATCAGTGTGGTTATAATTTGTATTTCTCTTATAATAAGTGATGTTGAGGGCCTCCCTGGTGGCACAATGGGTTAAGTTGCAGCCTATGAAGCTATCCGCAGCCACTGAAGCACCAGTTCAATCCCTGGCCAGGGAGACCTGGTGTGGCAGACCTCTTCTGCCTTGCCCTCTGCTCCCTTCAGCAGTGTACTTCAGTAGCTCTGACTGTTCTGCTCCCTACTCTGTCTCTGGTAAATCTTGTCACCACCCCACACCTCTGGCCTACACCCCAGGTCTTGTATGCATAAATAAATAAATCTTAAAAAAAATAAGTGATGTTGAACATTTTTTTCATGTCTATAGGCCATCTGAATATCTTCTTTAGAGAAGTATCTGTTGAGGTTCTTTGTTTATTTTTTTAATTGGGTCATATGTTTCCTTGTTGTATGATTGTATTAGTACTTTGTGAATTTTGGAGATTAACCTCTTATCAGATGGCTTGCACATATTTTTTCTTAATCTGAAAATTGTCTTTTTGTTTTTGTGATGGTTTCTTTTGAGGTATAAAAGCATTTAAGTTAGATATAGTCCCACTCGTTTATTTTTGCCTTTGTTTCCCTTGCTACTGGAGTAGTATCTCCAAATATATCTTTGCAGTAGATGTACTGTAGTGTGTCCCCTATATTTCCCCTATCAAGTAATTTATGGTTTCAGTTTTGTGTCCAATCTTTAATCCATTTGGGTGAATTTTCATATGTAGCATTAAATGTGGGTTTTTTAATACACTTTTACATGTGGTGATCCATGTTTATGAACATCATTTATTTAAGACTATTTTTTTCAAAATGTGGTCTTAATTATCTTTTGAAAATTGAAATTAGCTAAAAATTAGCTGTTCATAGTTACAGAATACTGCCTTAAGCCTCCTCACATTAGCAATTCCCTGAGGCCTGCATGGAAATAGGCATTTTTATCAAGCATCTTAGATACTTCTTGTATGCACTAAGCCTTCCTAATAATACACCTGTATTTCTTATTCATATCTCCACTTCAGTAAGTTCTAAGGGATCCTACTTCCACCAATTCTCCAATTTCAATGTTTTAGTATGTGTATGCTAAAGCACATTTCAGATCATGTTATTATTTTCAGAAGTTCTATTTCTCCTTTGTTTAGCTATAGAGTATTATTTATGATATTTAAGATACACAATATTCTAAAATCATCCTGCCACCCATCTTCTGACTTTTGAGAGACAGTCCTATTTTGTTGAAACAAGAGTTTTTAGAGTCAGAGAGTTTATTCCAAATCATAGTTAGCACTATGAATAAGCCTTGGTGATGTACACATATAAAGAAAATGAGTTAATCACACTGTTTTTTCACCTTCCAAACAATAGTTGGGCCTTGCATTTGCAATGGTGTCTCAGTTGTGTGGCTAGGGATACTCAACAGTATAAAAGGGGCTAGCGGACTTGGTTGTTGTTCTGATATTCTGTTATTTGAGTGCCTCACTCTCTGCCTGCCTGTGAATACAGTCCCCTGTCTCAGTATTAAAAGCTTGCAAAATCCACCAAAGGCTCCAAAATTCTCTTTCCATCTGTGAAAACCGACAATGAACCTTCCTGGCTGGGATGGTTGCACAACATGGTGTAATAATATGCTCTCAAAGCAATTGTTGAACAAAATGCAACATCCTGATATGGGGCAACTATAGGTCACTCAAAAATGTGAAGGTGAATATCTTACTTAAAGGTAAATATGTATTCTATCCTGGTGCTTAGGAAGCATTAACAATATAATAAAATTCCTATTATTTCACGTCATTTTACTTATATACTTTTCTGTGTTCCATTCAAAGGGATTACTGTAAGTGACTGAGAGGTCCTTGCTCATTTCCAGCTGAAAATTAAACTCTCTTCTTCCCCTCTATTAAAATCAACTGCTCTTTGTAAGTTGACTTCGTAAGTGTTCAAATGTCTTCCCTTGGAGGCTTTCCCAGATCATTCCATGGGCAAGGATGATTATTGCTTTTCCACTTTATACACAGCTGTTTCTTCCCTGCTTGGTAATTATTACATATTTTTATGTGCTGAAATTACTGTTATGAAAATATGGGTTGCCTTCTTTTCCTTCAAACTATTTATTATGATGTGCAGTTATTCTGCTCTATGTATGTTCTTAATGCCCCACCTCACTATCTTCCAAATGATTTGCTCTATGAAAGTAGAGATCATCACCTCTTCTTCTAATCACTGTATGATCTCTATTGTGAGTGCCCGTTAC
>PVIJ01021324.1:0-11755 GCA_004024925.1 Scalopus aquaticus | reverse complement strand
AGCCATGTGCATTTTGATCTTCTGGATATACTCTTGTTAAATTGTCTAATCATATCTGCTGCCCATTTATTAATTGAGTTGTTTCTTTTCTACTTGTTGAACTGTAAATGTTTTTTCTGTATCTTGGACATTAACTCTGTGTCAGTTGTATAATATATTATTATTTTTTTATTTTGAGGTAATGTAATGCCAACTGTTTATTTTTGTTTTATTTCCCTTATAGTGGGGCTCAAACCTCCAAAGACATTTATCATTGATATTATGTAAAGGACAACTTTTATTTTCTTCTAAAAGAGCCCATCTCAGAACCAAAAGTCCAGAGGGTAAAGCAAAGAGTCACGGGGAAGAAAAGATTAGGAAAACATTCCAGAGAACAGATATGACCCTAATAAAAGAACATCCTCGTGTAGTATTCACTTTAGACATCCCAAGTTGTTCAGTATACTCCATAACTCTATGGAGAAAATACTATTGGTATTCCATTTTACAGATGAAGACGCTAGAGCAGCGAGATTAATTTGTTGACTTTAAACATATTTAAGACCAGGCTCTTGATTTCAAAGTTTGCATTTCTGTTATACATCCTTTTCATCTTTTCTCTACAGTTTTTCTTCCTTTCTCTCTCTCTCTTCCTTCTCTAAATTGCATCACACCAATTGACTTTTTCATTTATCACCTTGCACACAATTTATTTTGCCAATGCAGAAATCTTAAAAATTTTTCTGCCTTGTGATTTTTAGTGACTTTTAATATTAATGTATCATTTGGCTGTAGGCATTACTCATTTTGTCAGTTTCTTCTTATTATTCAACTGTTATAAATAATACACCATGAATATCATGGTACATTCATTGTAGTAAATGTAGTTTTCATTATTATCATAAGATAATCTAAATATGACTTTTCCAGGCCTAAGAATAAGGCCACCTTTAAGACTTTAGATGCATTTTGGCAAATTGCCTTTCAGATAGTTTGTAAAGATTTTTATTTGCACAAGCAATACATGGTAGTGCCTGTTGAACTTTGATGTGTCACTGTAGCGTACATAGGTCAAACAATTAAAGCTGTTCAGTATTTAATTTACAGTATTTATTTAATTTAATTACTATGACATATGTTCACTTAAAATGTGTGTGAATATAGTTTTGCTTTGTAAATAAAAATTAAGAAACTTGGTATCTACGGAAAGGTAAGTAATTTTTATATGGATAAATTTTCATGCAGGAATATTGAAAGGAGAAAGATGCTATTTACTCCACTTCTAAGTGGAGAATGCTGAAGTACCATAAGTCTGTAAATAAGGGGATGAGATTAGAATAAAGTTGTTTTTTACAAAGACTCTAAAATCTCTGAATGAAATGTGATTAGATTCATGTCTGGATTTGTAAGGGTGAAGAATCACATTGCTGGCAGAGTTGGAATTCAGTAGTTTTTCAATGATAAATGAATAAATGAGCAAACAGGAATGAATCTCGTAGCTTTGCATCCTTAACAAAGGCATCCTTTGTTTTTCTGTTGTCCTGTAATTTACATGCTTGGAGAACAGACCTCTCTTCTAGCACATGTGGAACATGCCAAAGTCCTAAGCTGTGAGCAGGGAGACCCCATCATGCCTGTCGAGTCAAGGTGGGGTGACCAGCCAGGACCAGCACTTGAGGTTCTAAAGTGACTGTCTAAAGAGGGGTTTCTAATAAGATTTTCATGATATAGACAGTGGTCCTGTGCGGTAGCTTTTGGAAACTGGAACAGGTGTGAGAGCATATTATTCTATACCTATTAATAAAGTGTCAGTGCTTCTAGGGCTTAATAAGTATAAATTTCCCAAAATACTTTATTATTTGGATTTCCCCCTTTTAGCATTCAAATGTAATGCATATATTCTTTAGTTTTTAATACCCTACCAGGTTAAGGACCCCAGGGTCAAGATTTTAAATAAAATTTTGAATTAGATGGATGGTCATTGTAGGGGGTGAGGTTTAAAAAAGGGTTTGGGTAGTAAGTGCCCTTCACCGTAGGGGGATGCGCAATTTTTAACTTAGAGCTTTGTGTAGACTTCTTTACCAGTATGGTCCATTTTATTATGTACATGCAGTGAGACAAATCCGAAAACTCGAAAAGCTATACAAATGATAGAGCCCCTGAATAGCCAGGGAAGATGGCATTTTATACCATTATCTATAGTTTTTCAAAATTATGGCATATAATAATTGTATAATCACAATATAATTTATCTTAATTGTACTTTATGCTGTCTGTTCAGGGCTGCAGTGCTAAAAAGTTTAAAATTAATAGTACTATTAGTACTATTTCAGTTTTTTCTTTTTAAGTAGCAGTTCCTCCCTCAGCCCTTCCCTCCCCCCAGTCATTTTTCTAAAATAATAGTTTAGAAAGAAGCTTGAGGGCTACGGTGGGTCCTCCTGGCTACTATTGGGGCCATCTCATTTAAAAGCATACAATTTAAAATTTAAATATTTTAGATTTTATATAACTGGTATGTGAGATCCCTGAAAATGTTGAAAGCACTGCTATCCAAGAAGTGAGGTAAAAACCAGGCTTTGTTGGTAGACTAAATGTAGTGAGTTTCAGGCTGTGAACATTTTTTTAAATTAAAAAAAATGTAGAAAAAAATTACAAACCAGAAAATACCATTTACTGATTGATGGCTGTAGCTAAATATTACAAGGTAAGAAATCTGTCATGTTTCTGTTTAATTCTCTAGGGAAGTTTTTTATTTTCCTAAGCCAAGACATAAATTCCCCTCAAACTGTCATCATGTGATTTGAACTTAGACACAATCTGAGAATTTAGGATACCTTGACATTAATATTTGTTTGTAGGACTAAAAATCCTTTAGTGTGGTCTTTGATCAGAGATTGCATGAAAGCCCAGCTTCTGTGTTGTGCTTGCTTCAAAAGCAGACGTGACACTTGCTATTTCTAGCTTTAGTATAATATATTAACATCTTTTGAAACCCCCTGATTTATATTTCTTTTCTTAGAGTGAACTACATAGTACCTAGGTCAGATCAAAGCATACAATAACCTCTTTATATAATAACTTAAAATATTTCCGAAAAGGAAAGAAAAAGGAAATCATAGTCTCATCAACCAGAGCTACAAACTATTAAATTTTGGATGCAAATCTTTTTTTTTTATAAAGGTACATTTGTGTGTGTATTTTTTAAAAATGAAAGTTTAAAACTTGAGTGTAATGTTTTTATAGAACATTTCATAAATATACTTACAGACTACTTGAAATGAACTGTCCCTGAGAATTTAGAAATGAAGGGTAGAGTGCTCAGTCTGAAGATTTCCAGTTTAGTATTTAAAAGGAGAAAACATTCAGGACAATATGTACATCTTATGTATCGTAATTACATGTTATTCATTCTTGTGGAACAAACACTGTATAGCAGGTACTTGAACTTCATTATAATGCTGGGGAGAAAAGACAATCCCTCCCACTTTGAAGGAAATCAAGTTCCTGGGAGACCTGTTTTCTTTGTAGTGGTTTTAAGTTGCAGTTTCCCGGAGTCTCTCTATTATGTTAAGTGAGGACTTATTGTACTGGATTTGTTTCCCTTTGTTCTTCTGTTGTTTTCGTGGCTGTCATCTCATTTGTTGACTGTTTACTCTGTATCATGTATTGTGTTAATTAAGAACATTTAGTGGATCCTCTCATTTAATTCTCATAGCAACCCTATGAGGTAGGTAGTAAGTAGTACACCCCCATTTTATTATAGATGTGGAAATGAGGCTTAGAAAGGTTAAATAATTTGTTTAAAGTAATCTGTCTGATAAGAAAACAGAGGCCAAGATTTTTAACAGTTTTCTGTCTTTAGAGCAAGGGGTATCTGAAAGACTTGTTTTAGTTGTTTGATTTTCAACTTTAGGGGTCCACAAGAGAAAACGAGTAACAGATTATGAGGATGCAAGTCCTTGAGGGAAAGATGGGCAGAGCAGCTGTTAGGCTTGTTTTGTTCTTTGTCAATAATCTCTAAGATTAGATGTTTTCTCTTTCACCACTGGAAATCTCCTTGACTACTAACTAGCAAGAACATGTGACACAGTCATACATTTTGAGATTTAGTTGGAAATTCCTAGACTAAAGATCTTTTGAGGTATTTTACTTAAAAAAAAGTTTATTTTATATTGCTTATAATTTTGATGTAGTCTCTGGAAATCTAGGATTATTAACAAGATGACAAGAACATGTTGATTCTTTGCTTACATTAGGTTTCCAGAGTTTATGACTTTTAATTTAGATTTCATGTGTATAGCTTCTTTGATTTGGAAGAATTTCCTGCTCTGTCTGATGAAGCATAAACTGCCATTCCCACAAGGGAAAGCAAGATGCAAATTTCTAAGTTATAGCATGACTTACTAATTTTTCTAAAATGGTGTATTCAAATGAGATTTTCTTTATTTTTCATATAATTTTTTTCATTTTAAAGTTAGTACATTATCTTTTCAAAAGTCGTTATAGAAAACTCAAAGTAAAAGTTTTCTTCCTTTTTAATAAATTTTTAAATTGAAGTATAGACAACTATGGTTTTTATAGTGGTATGGAACGGTTTTTCAATTTCAGAAAGTTTTTCTTTATGACAAGTACTAATTCATATTCACAATGAACAGTGAAGAAAATAGTTTTATTCTGTTGTGATTAGCATAATTTCTTTATGGGTAATAATAAAGCACTGTTCTACTTTATTCCACTGCTTAAGTTGCCTTAGTTGATGTGACACAAAAATTTCTTCCTCTGTTGAAAGATGTACAGTTTAGGTAATGCACATTGCTTAGGAACTACTTTATTTAAATGTGATTTTTGAAATATTTTATTTTTTTAAAATTTAAAGTATATAAATATTATTTTCCAGTCACTGTTCTGAGCACACAAAAGTGGATATAACATGGCTTCTATAACTGAGAAGTTTCCAGTTGAGTGAGAAAGTAGTATATGCAGAAAGATATGTATAATACAATATTTAAGAGGTGTCATTGGGAGTTGCATAACTTGCTAATGGAGCTCACAAAGGGAAATAATTAATTTAACTTTATGGAGGAGAGGAAGGGTTAAAGAAAACACTGTTAAAATCAAACAAGGTCTTCCAGGTGTTGACTGATGATTCTAATATTTTACTGTTTCTAAGTAGACATTCTTCCTTTGGAATTTTTTCCTCCCTTCATAAATCTTTTGCTTACAAGACATTGCTACTTTGTTGTAACAATTAACATAAGAAAGTTGGTAGATGAGTGATTCTATAAGGGAAAGATGAATATAAATAAGTGTCAAGATTTGGGGCCTCCCCGGTGGCGCAGCGGTTGAGCGCTGGGCTGTGGAGCTGTCGGCAGCGGCGACGCGAGTTCGACGCCCAGCCGGGGAGAATCCCACATGGTGGGGCAGACCTCTCCTGCCTAGCCCGCTGCTCCCCTCAGCAGTGTACTTCTGATCTGCCTGTTCTGCTCCCCACTCTGTCTCTGGTGAACCCTCTCGCCGCCCTACGCCTCTGGCCTGTACCCCAGCTTGTATGTATAAATAAAATAAAAAAAATCTTTAAAAAAAAAAAAATAAGTGTCAAGATTTGAGTCTATGGAGATTCTTCTGTCCCCAGCCTTATACTTTCTTAATTTCTGCAAGGCAGTTGTACTTGTTTTGTTTGTTTGTTTCTTCGATTTTATGAAGATTTCACAGAGAATTCACCATCCGAGTGTACTTTGAAAGATAAGTAGAATTTCTGGAAAGGGGGAATGTATGATCATGGGAGTCTCTGAGTTAGAAATTGAAGATGGCTCAGTAGTTTCTAGTATGGGGTGAATGATAATACTATTAAAGAAGAATAGGAATGTAGAAGTGTAATTTGAGTCTGGGGACTCAGGACTTTTTAATTTGGGCGGTCTTTGGGAATTTCAATTAGTTTTTTTTCTGATTCTTTACACTAAAAGTTGTTATTCACCTTACATGCCCAGATGTTAAAAACATAGACGTAGAAATAGTATGGTGTCCAAAAAAATTTTTGGAGAGAGAGACAAGTGAATAACTATAATACATATTTAAATATTCTGTAATAGAAATAATCACAGGATATGATGGGGAACTTGGGAGTTTTGATCATCTCATGAAAAAAAGAGGATAGGAATCAGGAGAAAGTGATAAGGAGTGGTAGGAAAGAATTCCTGTGAGACTGCACCACGGGGTTCAAGAGGTGTATGAGTTAATCAGATGGCAGAAGGTGCAAAGAGAGGGAAACATTTCGGGCAGAAATACTTGCTTATAAGATGCTTTGAAAGTGTGAGTAAATATGCTATGTATAGGGCTTTGCTTGTGGGTGAGTTTAATTCATAGATATTGTAACAGTGGAGATTAATAGTGACCTGTAGATCATGTGAGGCTAGATTTTTATCTAGAAGACAGTCACATAGGTAGTGTTGTGAAGTGAAGGGTTTTAAGCAGGGAATGCTAAGTGTCATAGTATGAAGTGCGATGGATTCAGTATGGAGATGAAGTAAGTGACTTGGGATTATGCATTTGGGAGCCATTGACATATAGATGGTATTTTTAACTGAACATAATAATGAGATTTTTCTAGGCAAGGAATTTAAGGACAGAGATTAAACAACTTAAGTTCTTTTTTTTTTTTTATTCTCCAGATCTACAGTGCTGGAGAAAAGTAACTCATAGAGTAATGTTTGAAGATCTTCTAAAACCTATGATTTGAGCACTGTCGTTTGCAAGTTGTTAGTAGGTGGCAAAATCAATATAGTGAATATAATATTAACATTGCTGTTTATGACAGAATTTATAAAACACTGATTAGGAGAGAACAGAAAATATTAGGGTATATGTTGTAAAGATAATTAATGCTCTATGGAATTTTATTCAATTGTGTGTTTATGCATGTGTGTACTGGTGCAGTGGAAAATACTTTTGTTATATCTTGTGGTCACAATCTTTTGAAAAACACCAGTAAAAAAAGCTAAGGAAAGGTAGTCATAAATAATCATCAAATTGTTTCTGTTCTTTACAATTCTAACCACTAAGGAAAAACCCTTTAACTCAGTGACTGGTTGGCTATGAAGTAAAGATATAGCTAAGACTTTCATCTGGTTGACTGAGAAAATGGTAAATACAATATAAGAAAATAAGAAAGAAAACCTTTTTGGTAAGAAATAATAAAAAATTCCATTTAATCAGGTTGAAGTTATGTTAATAGTCAAATAAAACGTTGAGTAGGGTGTTAAAAACTAAAAAGAGATTTAGGGATCATCACATAAAGGAGGTGTGGGAGTGCTGGAGATCGCCAAGGATAAACTATTTTTGGGGTCCAAAAACCTAAGGAGTCAATAATAAGCTCATGATAGTAGGCTCCACACAAAATTTCTACAGCTTTACCCACACCTGTGTTGTAGAAAATGTACAAGTAATTCTAGGAATCTTCAAAATGTATTCTCTATTGCTCTAGGGACTGGTGGTTGTCTGACATCCAGTTTCCTCACCTCCAGCCCTAATCCCCCTGCCTTCTTTGTGGTTATGGCTCCATTTATTGTCACTCTTTGTTGAGGTGGATGTCCTTAGTTGTGGTTTGGCACCTTCCCCAGAGAAGGTGCTGTTTTTCCCAATGCCAATCTCAGAAACTCTGCAAAAGAAAGTAGTGAGAAAGCTCTCCTGGTTTTTCTTACTGTTTTGTCTCACCAGTCCCACCTCAGGCCTCAGACTTGTGATTCACAGGCTCCAGCTGTATCCCAGTCCAAGTCACAGGTTTCGTGGTTCTGTAATCAGATTTTTGTGCTTGGAGTGTTCCCAAACTTCAGTTTCTCGATTCTTGCCCCATCAATCCTTGGACACGTCTAGACTAGCCTGTGTCTCAGCCATCTTAGGTTTAAACTGGAACCAGGATCCTTGTGCATTGTTCTCTGGAAAAGAGTGGTCCAGAGAGAATTCCCCGCATTCTCAATGATTGTTCCATCATTTGTTTCTTCTGTTCCCTTTACTTCATCTGGGTGCTTTTTGGGTTGATTTTTTCTCTTTGCTGATTGAACAATGACGTGTACAATAATAGTGGGATTAAATCCTATCTGAATATTCTTTGGGAGGTTTGATTCATTTCTTTCTCTGTATTTTTAATCCTTCTTAAAGCTTTCCATACCTCTTTACTGAATTAGTAAAGATTTGAATGTCTAGCACATGTTCCTTTCAAATGAGTATTGGTAATTTATTTTTTCTCTGGTTCACCTGTGAAGAATCCCAATGAGACTTTTTGAAAACTCATCATTTGCAGTTACTTTAAAACAGCAATTTATTGAAAGGTACTATATTAGAAGTGTCTTATTGCACTGCATAGAGCTATGAAGTGCAAGAAACCATGAAGATTGAAAAATACAAATGATAGATGTGTCTCTCTCTCTATTTTTTAGCCTTCTTTGAATCCTGGGGGGAGCCAGTCATCTGATGTGGTGCTTTTGAACCACTGGAAAGTGAGGAATTTTGAAGTACAGCGTGGTGACATTGTGTCCTTGGTGTAAGTAAACAGAAACATACTATATTTGCAAAATTTGTAAAATTATTCACAATTACGCAGAATTAGCTGGCAATCCTCTGTTAATGCCATGCTGTTAATTATTAAATTAGGGGGTATATTTAAAATATAACACATTTAAAAATTTGGTATGGAAAATGCTATAAAAAGGATTTTTTTTTATATTTAAAGTATATCAGTTCATTGACATATTTGGATCTGGTAAAATGTATTTAATAAAATGTTGATTAGAAATTGTATTCATGAACCAGAGTATAAGCATTTGGTATTATTTTGAATTAATTTAAAATTTGTAATCAACTTTTATGTTTCTCTCATGCTTTCTTAGGTTGTGTAGTTACAAATATTCCTAGAATATTATAATTATGAAATTCAGTGACATACACATGTATATGCACACACACGTATATATATATATATATATATATATATATATACACACACACACACATATATATATATATATATATATATATATATCTTAGAAATTTAACTGAAAAAAGGAAAGTTTAGAAGAGTCAAATGGAGGCTTTTGTTTGGGACCAAAAGGTGGCACTGTTTCTCTGTTAAAATAGCCTGCTTGCTTAGGAACCAAAATTTTATTCTAATTTTAAGGTAGAAAAGGAATGTCAAAGTGTGCATAACTGACACAATGATATACTGCATAGTCTTGCTACATGCTTGAATTTTGTTTAGATTTGAAATTTTTGTTTGTTTTCAAAGTAAATTCACACTGAGAAGACTTGCAGAACTTGTCTAATTTCTTCTGGTCTCAACTGCTTTTAAAGATGTCTTAATATGATTCCCTGTTACGCCAGTTGGTGGACTGGAGTAGCAATTAATGTAGCCGTTACTGTCATTTGTTTTAATGATAGTAAAACCCTACTGTTTAGTGAAGACTTTCAGTTTTTATTCTTTTTGGAATAATTGTTTTTTGTTAGATGATAATTTATAATTGTTTGTTAGATGCTCCCCTTTGGCCAGTGCTTCTTGAAAATAGGTATTTTATAAACGTGTCTCTGTCAAGACTGTTCCACTAGGAGTCATTTAAAAATAAATAAACCAAATATGGTTAGTAACTAACGAAATAAATATGTTTGAGTGGAGTTTTGCATGGTAGATATCTACGGATAGGAATTAAATGCTTCTCATGTTCTTGAGTGTTTTTAAAAATATTAACCTACTCTTTGAAGTATACTTTTATTTTGTCATTCAGAATACTGTTTTTGCAACCTCCTTAACAACCTTTTCCATGCTGGATTAACCTGTCATGTGCTTATTCTTTTGCCTTTGTTTTGACAAGGTTACATCCTCACTTAGTCTTTGATGGAGAGGATACCCACCCAAGTGAAAGAGGTCACACTATAAGCAGACAATTGTTCAGTGGTTTTTTTTTTTTCTTTGCATGAGAAACATGCTGACTATCTCTAAGCAAGTGCATTTGAATAGGTAATTGGAAAAAAGGCTCCTTGAAATTAAGGACTGAGTCCGTAAAAGTATTCTAGCATATCATGGACTATGTGAAAAAGAGAACACAATCTTTTATGAAAATATCAAAGTGGTTAATATTCATTATTTAAATTAATATCAAACTATATTAAACTGGGGTTTATATAATAAGTTATAGCTACTCCTATTGAACTTTACTTTTAATGAGTTTACTATTTTCTATGCCTATTATGTATAAACAACACAAATTTTCTTTTCTAATGCTTGTCACTAGCAGGAGTTATTTAAATAAAAAATGCTGAGCGGCCGGTATTATATCATTTAATAACAAATAGTCATTAAGCAGTAATTGTTGCTTTTTTGAGAAATAAATTCTCATTAGTAGATTCTTCTCTAGTGTGATGTAATACTGAAAAAGACACTGAAGAGTCTTTTTAGCTTTATGAGCAGAAAAGCTTTCTAGATACAGGTCTCCTCTTTTTATACATTTTATACACTGCTTCATTTGAAAAGATCCATGTTTGTAATATATATTTAGTTCATGTCAATAAATACTGAATATTTACTTTTCTTACAAGATGCAGCATCAGTCTGGTTTTAACTTAGATGATAACTGTCATTACTACATTGGACTGTGTTATCTATTTAAAAAATACATAACTAATATAGAAATGTATGACTAAATTTTGAATTTAAGGCTGAAAATGTAGTTTGTGATTTTGCTTACAAATTGTTATTAATAGCATTTCATTGATACATAAGTAATGCTTGTTAAAAGAGTAGTATGACAATTATATACTTCTAAAGCCTAGAAAAGTATTTTTTGTATTCACTGTGTGGAAATGCAACATTTTACTATATTATACATGAATTTCTGGAAATCTTTGTACTTTACAAATGCATAGTAAATTAGTAGGACTTATGTAATTTTATAGCTAGAACTCTAAAGAAAATAATAACAGTTTCTTTCTTTCTTTTTTTTTTTTTAATGTTATTTATGTCTTTTACATTTTGTATTCCCCTTGGGTAGCCCACCACCAATTCACCCGTGATCCATCTCCATGGTCCCTTGTATTCTTTTCTATTTCATTTTGTGCCCTTATCCTCCCCTCCCCCCCACCCCCACCCGCTGAGTGTCTCTCTCCTATTTGGTTTCCCTATAGTCCTGTTATAAGTGAAACCATTCGATATTTTTCTCTTTCTTTCTGGCTTATTTCACTGAGTATGATTCCCTCTAATTCCATCCATGTCGCTGCAAATTGCATGTGTTTATCTTCTTTGAATGCTGAGTAGTATTCCATTGTGTATATGTACCACATCTTCTTGATCCAATCATCTATTTTTGAACTTCTGGGTTGCTTCCATAACTTTGCTATTGTGAATAGTGCCGCAATGAACATACGGGTGCATGTATCCTTTCGGATTAGTGTTTTTGTGTCCTTTGGGTAGATTCCCAAAAGTGATATTGCTGGGTCGTATGGGAGCTCCATGTTTAGCAATTTGAGGAATCGCCATACAGCTTTCCATAGTGGTTGGACCAGTTCACATTTCCACCAGCAGTGTAGAAGAGTTCGTTTTTCTCCACATCCTTTCCAGCATTTGTTGTTGCCTGTATTTTTAATGTGTGCCATCCTCTCAGGTGTGAGGTGGTATCTCATAGTGGTTTTGATTTGCATTTCCTTGATTAGAAGTGATGTTGAGCATTTTTTCATGTATCTGTTGGCCATTTGCTTTTCTTCTTTGGAGAAGTGCCTTTTGAGCTCTTCTGCCCAT
>PVIJ01021323.1:0-18786 GCA_004024925.1 Scalopus aquaticus | reverse complement strand
AGCCCTTAACCGCTGTGCCACCAGGGAGGCCCCCCAGTCCCATTCTTGCCCCTGGGCTCTGGAGAGGCCAGCTTGGGGGGAAGCATTATCACCCTATAACATATAGGGAACCAGAGACTTAGGGGCCCACAGTCTGTGCTTGATGTTTTCACACATGTATCCATGCCTGAAATCCTCACATCACGCCTATAAGGGGTGTACTTTGGGGCCCAACAGAAAAGGGGAGGATCAAGACCAGACCCTCTTGATGGTACTCAGCATAGAGGAGATACCACACTTACAGCCAAGATCCTGTGGATCCCACCGGTGACAGGCAGGGTCTTGGCAGTGGACACCAGGCTAGGGCTGCCCAGTCGCCAGCTCTAGGGTGTCCCGCCTGCCCCCAGGGGCCTGGTGGGCTGCCTGCCACCTCCCTGGAGAAGCCGGGAAACAGCACCCTCTGAGGACTGAAAAACAGTTCAGACTCTGACCCCGCCCTCCACCTCTGCCTTAGTGTGTGCACTTGCGGTGCCTGTGTGCACAGCAGCAGAGAGCATGGGAGCAGTGGGGCACTCCCCAGAGGACAGCTGGGGGGAGATTTTCTAGCACCTACCACAGAGCAGACTCTGCCTAAGGCATTTTATACTTACTGACTCATTTTAAGCATTTAATTGTCACAAAATCCCATGAGACAGGGTGTGGAAATGAGGCACAAAGAGATTAAGAACAGTACCGTGCCCGGGGTCTCATGACTAGTCTGTGTGAGCCTGAACTTCTCATGCCACTGACTTCATGTGCCTACTATGGGCCAGCAGGACTAGGCAGGTGGCTTGGCCGGAGAACTGCCCCAGTTCTGGCTAATACAGTTGGTGCCCTTTTATGCCCAGTCCAGGAGAGCTTTGTGGTAGCATGGAGACGGCAGGACCCTCCAGAGGTAGGTGCTGAGACCAAGGTCCAGGTTGATCACCCAGTCTGGTCCTGCCCCCCAGCTAAGGACTCTGTAACTTTTCCACATCCACTTTGCTACCCTACAGGAGGACCTGGAACAACCTGCACCCCCAGAAGAGGATGAAGCAGCTGAAGTGGAAGAGGAAGTGGCTGAAGAGGTAAGAGCTGGACTCCTGTGGTACACTGTGGGTCCCTGGGCAAGCTTCTCTTCAAAGAAGGCTTTCAGGCAGGAACCCCATCCCTCACAGGCCTGCCAGTCCCCTCCCAACCCTCCCGTGATCCCAGAGTCCTCTGGAGGAGACTTGACCTTCTGTAGCTCCCTGAGTTTGACCTGAATATAACGTTCCCTCACAAAATGACACCTTAGGCTAGAGGGGTACAGATGGCTCCTGGTCCCACCCCACTTAAGGTGGCCACTGAGGGCTGAGGCCCCAGAGCTGTGTGTGATGATCACCTTTTCTTCCAGACCAAGATTGGAAGAGACTAGAGGACATATAATCAGCCATGAAGGCCTCAAGAAACACCCCTCTGCCTCGGACCCTACCCCCTGTGGCACAAGGAGTGCCTGGTCCTGAAGTGTGAGCTTCAAGGCTGTGTCTGAGCCCACACCCCACCACCACAGGCCTGTCTTCCAGTGTTGCCTCTGCCTTCACCTCCCTCCCACCCTCTGGTCCTTCTGACCCCACAGATGCTGCTGTGATTTTTTTTTCTAATGATCCCAAATAAAACTCGTATTCCCACCCCTGGACATACCTACTCATGCTTCTACTCCGTGCTGTCTCATTCATGACGAAGTCCCCTGGGCCCCTCAGGAACAGGCACTGGGCCAGCTTGTCGATGGGTCAGGGAAGTGTGTCACGGGCCAGGTACACTACAGGGCACTCTGGGCATTTCTTGAATCTGTTAAGAGCAGGCATTCAGGGATTCTCCCCACCCCTCAAGCCACCCACCAGTGCCATTTAGCATGGAGCAGGTAGCTCTGCTTCTGGCTTCCCTAGACAGCCACCAGGACACCGCTGTCCTCAAGGGCCTCAAGACCCAGTGCCCAGTGCTCATCCTCTGGATTTGGACTTTACTGACAACAGGAAGTGAGACTGACCTCTGGGCCTTCCTATACCACATCCTTTGGGAAACAGGGACCACCCCCCAACACTCCTTCCTGGTCACTTTCAAAGATGTCAAGTGATGAGCCCCTGGGGAGGACTCTCTTGTGCAGAGAAGGGCATGCATGACCTAGGGCCCCTCCCGCCTGCATCCATCCAGCCTCCTGCTCCCCACAGGCTTGGAGCTGGGCTTTCCTCTTCCTTCACCAGGAAGTCCTGTCAAGTGTCATTAGAAAACAACAGCTGAGTTGCAGGATATTAAGACTTCATTTTAAGAGAAAAATAGTAAAAATGAACATTCATTGAGGTCCTCCCAGGCATCAGATACTGTCCTCATTTACTCCTCAGGACAAATCTAATGGGAACAGTTGTTATGATCCCAGTTTTACCAAAAATGAACTGAAGAACAGAGGTTAAATAACTTGCAGAAAGGCACAGAGATAGGAAGTTCTGGGACTGGGCAGAAAGGCAGACGGCCTGGCTCCAGACCCATGCATTTGATTCCTAAGCTCTGCGACAGACACCTGGACTGCCTAGGGAGCTGCCCTCTTCATATCCCACGCATTATCACAGAAGCTGAGTGCTGGGCACCCTTCAGAGCATTTAAATCGTAAAATACCACTCTGGAGAGTCTATTATTGCTCCCCTTCATCCCATCAAGGATGAGGACACCTCATCAGGAATAAGGAGATGGGGCCTCCCTCGTGGCGCAAGGGGTTAAGTGTTAGCACTATGAAACTACCCACAGCCAATGCAGCACGAGTTCCATCCCCTCAAACCCTGCCAGGGAGCTAAACCTGTTCTGCTCCCCACTCTGTCTTTTTTTTTTTTAAGATTTATTAATTTATGCATACAAGCTGGGGTATAGACCAGAGGCGTGGGGCGGTGAGAGTGTTCACCAGAGACAGAGTGGAAAGGAGCACAGGCAGATCGATGGGAGTACACTGCTGAGGGGAGCAGCGGGTGAGGCAGGAGAGGTCTGCCAGCCATGTGGGAATCTCCCCAGCTGGGCGACAAACTCGAGCGGCTGCTGCCCACAGCTCCACAGCGCAGTGCTTAACCGCTGTGCCACCAGGGCGGCCCCCACTCTGTCTTTGATGAATCCTTTCACCCCCTCACACATACACCCTACACCCCAGCTCTTGTATGCATAAATAAATAAATCTTTTTTTAAAAAAAAATAAGGAGATGAAGGGACTTGCCCTAGAGGATCTTTGAACCAGAGATCTGACTCCAGTGCCTACTGCTTTAAAGCCACAGTGAACTTTCTGTATTGTCACCTGCTCTGGGCTTGTCCCTTTGACCAACCGATCAACCGAAACTGCTGCTTCCATGCCTTGCTCCTTGCCCACTGGGCCAGACGCCAAATAGCATCAGCAGCCAGCGATGAGCTAACCTGAGGAGAGTAGAACCCCTTCCTGGCTAAAGGAACTGGTGCTTCTAGTGGGATATCATGGGGAATAGCAGGCATGGGATAGAGGCTGGGCAGGGTTCCCTGCAGGAGTCCCGGAGGCTACATTCAGGCGGCTCACACGGTGCCTTTGAGCTCTGGACAACCCCGGAGCGGAGCCGGGCTCGGAGCCGCAGGGCTGGGGCATTGGGGCCCTGGGGCGCGGCCGAGTGCTGCAGCCGCTTTGTTGGTCTGCCCTGGGTGTTTCCTCCCCACTCTTGCCCCCATCTTGGCATCCACCCCTTCCTCTTGCCGAGGGTTAACCTTATCTCCACTAATCCGTTCACACGCGAGCTGGCAAAAGCCCTACGCCAGGGACGGACCCGTCACAGGAGTAAACTGTCCTTCACTACCCTTCCCCGCCCCCTCTTCCACAATTAGATGCAGGGTGTGGGCCCTTGGAGGGGACCTGCGTAGGTGGGTACTGCCCAGAGCTCCAGAATAGGAGAGACCCCAACAGATGTGTAGAGACAGTCCCGGAGAGAAAGAAACAGAGAGCAGCATTAGAAAGGAAGACGCCACATCGGAAAGCCGGACTCAGGAGTGCGGCGGGATGGGGTGGGGGTGGGGGGGTGGTCGATCTGGGCCCAGGAGTGCCAAAACATTGTGCTTCGCTGGTTGTTTTGCTCTCGCTAGGATCCCTGGCTCCTCCATTTACGTGCAGGTCTCCAGCCCCTTACCCCCGATTCCACCTCGCTCCCCACTTTCACCAAGCCCCATGCGCGCCCCTACCCGGAAAAGGTGAGCTGACCGCTCACTTCTTCTCTATGTGGCCTGAGGTGCGTCCTTGCCCTCTCTGAGCCGTATTTCCTGCCTAACTAGTCCGGACAGCGAGCTCACAGGGACCGCTCTCTCCATTACCCCTTCCTCCACTTCGGGCTATATGATTCCCATGGGGACGCCCCGTGACTCACCCTCCACTGGAGGGGAAAGATTTATCCCATCCTCCCTGTGCCCGTGAGGTCTCAGGGGCAGGCAGCCGGGCAGATGGCGGAGAGTGTGGGGCTGCTCCCTTGGTGGTTGTCAAGGCTCCTGGGCGTTAACAGCCCACTAAAGGGGATTCCAGTTCCTGCCATGTGAGTTTGGGTGAGATCCAGTTCGTCCTCTGTGCCTCAGTTTCTTCCTGTAAACTGATAACACCTAATTCACTAAGTTGTAAAGATTATACAAGAGGCTGTAAAGCCTTGCAGCAACGCTGCTCAGGGAAAGGCAGTTGCTGTTATAAATGTCAGCTCCAGCCTTGAGATCCTAACCTGAAGCTGACCCTGCCATTTATGGGTTGAAGTATCCTCAAGGTCAGGAACACAGGGTTAGTCTAGTGGAGTTTGGGATGCGTTTGCGCTCCTCCTGCCCAGCTTGCGCTCCTCTGGATTCCTGACCCAGCTCCTCTGCAGCCCCCAGCTCCTCTGTGGAATCTTTTGGCCCCCCTCTCCCCTACCTTCCTACCTCTGCCAGCCTGAGGCCAGGATGTGCTGGAGGTTGGCAGAGTCTGGAGCAGAGCCCGGCCACTCCCCTGAGCCTGTCAGCCGGGCACCGCCCTGGCTCCCCCCCTCGGTTCCCCGCAGGGCGGGCCGGCCCTGGGGCGCCTTAAAAAACGGGAGCTGATGCTCCAGTTGAGCTGTGCTGCGAGCAGAGTTCAACGTTGCTGCTGCTATCCTTTACAACCTTGGAAAACACCACAGCTATGGCCAGCAAGGGCTTGCCAGACCTGAAGAAGCAAGTGGAGGGAGCTGCTCAGGAAGCAGGTGAGGACAGCGGGCAACCTCGGGCACAGACCCCAGCAGGGTGCACAATGGCAGAAGCCACTGGGCTGCCTCTCCCCTGAGAGGCAAGGACCCTGAAGGATGCTTGTTCCGACACCCTTGAGGGAACTGGGGAAACATCTGTGCCTCAGCAGACTGGAGAGCCCTGTAAGCATTGCCAGAGGCAACCTGAGGAGGTTAGCAGTGGGAGTCTCCACATACCTCCCCCCTCCCACTGTAGTTACCCCATCCAGGTCCTGAGGGTAGGGTGGAGGTCCAAAGAGTGTAAATTCTCAGGAGTATGCTCTGTCTTACTGAGGCCCACCTCTGCCCTATCCCTGCAGGATAGGTCCTTAGTTTCTCCACCTCCAACACTCTCCTCCTCAGACCTGAGATTACATGGTTGGGAGGGGTTTGATGGGAGGGGGCGAGAGGATGTGAAGTGACCCCAGGCTCACCAGCACCAGCCCTTCCAGTGCCCAGCTCAGCATCCGTGGGATTATAATACCTAATCTGCCCCACGCACATCTCTGTCAACAAACACCCAAGCCCCCTCCTTCACCAGTACCCCAAGAAAAGCCCACAGTTACCACCCAGACTAAAATGTTACCAGGAAGCCCCTGTCCACAGGACCCTTCCTTCTGGGCCTCACTCTCCCTCGGTAACCTGGGTGCAAAGGATCCTTCTCTGTGGTCCTAACTGGCGATGCCAGACAGGGACCCCAGCGGTCTCTGTAAGCAGCAGATCCGGAGTCTGCCTGACCCCCCCCTCTGCAGGCCCTTTCCTGTTCAGCAGCAAGGATGAGTCAGAGAGATCCCGGAAGTCCAGAGTCACCTGTCTGCCTGGAGACCCTGGGAACCCTGTTCCCCACAGGCACAACGTCTGGCCCGAAAAAGGCCTGACCTTGGAAGGCACCTCCTTTCTGTACCTGTTTCCTAATGCTATAAGCTGTCTGCCCACAGAGGCACTGGCACTGGCACTGGCACTGTTGCCCTCTGGAGGCAGGCACAGGAGAGGGGAAGTGGTGAGAGGGCCTTGAAACATTAGAGGCCTCAGTGCACTAAGGTTGCACTAAAGGTGGAATTCAGCACCTGCAGCAAGCTTCTGGGAAGGAGTTACTTGGGGAGGGGGCATGTTTTTTCCTGTGCCATGCCCAGCAGCAGCCACAGCAGCTGCCAGCTCCAGCCTGGCCCTGCCCTGCCTTCCTCTGAGGCTCATTTTCTGGGCAATCCTTGAGATGGGAAGAGAAACAGGCCAGAGGGGAGGTGCCCAGAGTCTCTAAATAAACAATACCCCAGAAGCATGGAAAGGGCTCTTGCCCCTCACTGGCTGGGTGGCTGTGGTCCAGGAGCCTTATTTCAAATGCTATTGAGACAGAACACTCTAGGACAGATGGGGAACAGCTGTGGTGGGGCACCTGTCGTTGATGGTGCCTCAACAGAAACTAAAGATCACATCTCTCTTTTCCAGTGACTGCGGCAGGAACAGCGGCTCAGCAAGTGGTGGATCAAGCCACAGAGGCAGGACAGAAAGGTCTGGTGGGACTGGGGACAGGAGAGCAGGCGGCACCCCCTCTCCATCTCCTCCAATCCTCCCACAGGCACAACCTGTACTCTGCAGACCCTTTGCCCAAATTGTTGGAGGTCCACTTCTTGGGGAGGGACAGCCAGTCTGCCTAACCCTTCAAGGTTCTGGTTCCCAGGGCCCCACCCTCACCTGCCCTCTCCATTCCTTTCTAGCCATGGACCATGTGGTCAAGTCTACCCAGGAAACCGTCGACAAGACTGCTAACCAGGCCTCTGAGAGCTTCTCGGGTTTTGGAAAAAAATTCGGCCTCACAAAATGACAGAAGAGAGACATGGGTGACTCTCCTCCAGGCATGACCTCCGCTCATTGGTCGCCCCCCCCCTTGGCGTGTTGCCTCATTAAAACTCATATTCCTCCCCTGTGTCCATGTCGTGCCTCCTCATTTATTGGGCCAAGTCCTCCCCCTCCTAGAGCCCATAAATCCAAAAACTCAGCCCCACATGCAGAGTTCTAGCATTCCAAATTCGGAAACCAGACGGTCAGTTCAAGAATTCGGTTCCCAGCGTCTCCACTGCGTACCCGGAGGCTTCCTCACCCCAAGTTCAACCCTCTATCTCGGTTCGCGTCCCCCCTTCGCTCAATTCAGTAACAGCCCCCGTCCCCTATTCCAAAGTTGCTCCCTCCGTTCCAGGACCCCGGCCCCTCCTAGGAGGCAGATAGTCAGTTCCCATATTCATAAGGGGCTCAGCTCAAGACGGTGGGGGGTGGGGCGCGGAGTCCCCAGGCCGGGGTCTCGGGAACTTCTTTCTTGAGCTGCCAGGAGGTAGGAGCATCTGAGCATCTAACAGCCCGACGCCCGCGAGCACTTCGACCCGGAATGACAGGAGCCGGGCTTCCGGTCCCTGCTCCCTCATGCCCGCGGGGAGTTTGTACGATCGCCGAACCGCCTGAGTCACGGCGCTGGACCGGGAGGGCGAAGCCGCGCCCAGAGACCCCGCCACGCCCCGGCAGTTTTCTGCGCCGCTGCAGGAAGGTGCCCCGCCGGAGACACGCCCCCTGGGGAGGAGCCGATGGCTCACGGGGCGGTGTTGGTGGAGGAGAAGTTCTGGGAACCCCAGAGCTTATGTGGGCTGGCCTCTGCCGGAAAACCCTCCCCGGAGCGCCTTAGGCCCTCCCGGACGCGCCAGTACTTTCTGTTCCATGATCGAGGCTGGCATTTTTGTCAGACCAGTCCCCGGAGTGGCCTCGGGTTCCCGCAAACCTATCCCACCCCCTCCAGCACGTTTCAACGCACGCGACTGGTCCTGGGTACGCCCTGTTGGCGGGTGACTCACAGCTGCCACAGGACAAGCCCCCGCCTTGGCGCCGGGCGCTGGCTCCCGCGGCACCCTTTATCCCCAGCCACACCTCGCTGGTGACGCCCAGTTCTTCCTCCCCTCCACCGCTGCACAAGTTGTTGTTCTTCAGCACATTAATGATCTTGTACCCTTTTGGGCGAGCACATACATAATTATCACGTTTCAATTCACAAATATTGATTACAGGGCACTTCCCGGTACTGAGAGGAAAAAACTGCTCATTCCTTCGCTGGCCGACTGAACGCTGGCTTCCCAGGAGGTCTCCCACAGCCTACCAGCAGGGGCCAGTGTCACATCCTCCCAGTGATACCTCACGATCTCGCTGTGCGTACATCTGCTCAGGGGGGCCTTTCTCTTCCCTAGACTGCAACCCCTCTCTAAACGCTAATTGTTCTCTCACAGCCCCCGGTATTTCCCACCCTCACCCCAGGGCTGAGCTCAGTTCTGGTAGTTTCCTCTTGCTAACTGACCCCCAAAGAAGGTATCCTTCAGTCTGCAAAATGGGCCAACGCTGCGTTCTCTGAACCAAAATGGAATGTCAGCCTGGGGGAGCCCTGGCCCCATCTCCAGAGCGCCTGCCTTTGGAAGAAGATGCCAGGGTTGGGAGGCTGGGAGGCAGTGGGGCTGGACTGGCAGAGACTTCACTGTTTTTCTCACACCTTCTGTGAGATGTGGGAGAGATTGCCACTGGCCCAACAGCACCTCATCCTTTCCTCCTTATGATTATCTTTGGAATGAGTATCAGACCCAGCTCCAGCCAAAGAGAGGAGCGATCAGGTTTGAGATCAGCCTTTCCTAGGGCTCCTAGGAAAGATTTTTCCTTTCTAAAAATAAAAATTGAAAGAAATTAAGAGGACCCTCCCTGGTGGCACAAGGGATTAAGTCTCAGGGCTATGAAGCTAACAGCAGCCACTGCAGCATGAGTTCCATCACTGGCCAGGGAGCTGAGGTACATGGCACATGGCACATGGTGCAGCAGACTTCTCCTGACTCGACTGTTGCTCCCCTCAACAGTGTATTTCAGTCAGTCTGCCTGTTCTGCTCCCCACTCTGTCTCTGGTGAATTCTCTCACTCCCATTACCTCTAGCCTACACCCCAGCTCGTACATGCATAAATAAATAAATCTTCAAAAAAAAAAAAAAGAAATTAAGAGACAGTCCCTCCTCTTCCACTGGGCATTTTCGTGGCTGGAAATGATGCTTAGAAAGAGTGTAGCTTCTTGTAGTTGCAGGAGGAACAAGCCTAAAGGAAAGTCAATTTATGATTAGATTAGGCCAGTTAGGTGAGATGAAAGAACCTGCCAGATTACTTTATTCAGTCGCAAATTAGCCAACCCTGCAACTGCCACACAGGTGAAAGGATGCAATTTCCTCATTGTTTGAGCCACTGTGATTTAGGTTTTCTGTTGCAAACAAAAGTTTAATGCTCCCATGTTACCTGGATGCCAAGGTCCTGTACTTGTGGGCTTCACCCATGTCCCCAGCCTCCTCTCTCTGCCCCATGACATTGACTTTTCTTTGTTTCTCTTAACATAGTATTCCTGTCTGCCTCAGGGTCTTGGCATAGCTTTTTTTTCTGGCTGGAATGCTCTGCACTTGCCCCTCACCCCACCCCCCTCAACTACCCTGTCTAGGAGACTCTTGCTTTTACATCCTTCAAGAGTTGGCTTCCCTGACAGCCCCTTGCCCATGCCCTACTCACACACTCAGAATGGGTATTACCACTGCTAATTCATTCTTACACCCCTGGCACTTCTTTTCCACAATTTTACTCAATGAATCACTTTCCTGTGTACTTCTCTGGGATGGTTGTCCATGAGACTGAAGTCAAGTCTCCTGTACTGTTCAGCACACACCCAGTGCCTAGGGAGGCGCTCTGGCAACATCTGCTAAGTAAGTGCACGAATGACTGTTCTCTGACTGGATAGCAATGAGTTCACATGTTGCCAGGTTCACCGTGGTGCCATCTCTTCAATGCAGGTCTTTACGCCCACTGTCCTTGTGCAACTGGTGTACCCGTGGCACCGTGCAGTTGCCTATTTCTGTGCGTCTCTGTTCCTGAAACACCTTGAACCCAGGTTGGACTTGTATTTTGCCCTCTGCTTGGAACACAGTGGGCATGGTGCCAGGGTAGCTCGCGGAAGCCTATGGGAGTCCAGGACTGTCTCCACGATGTTCATGAGACCAGTTGACCCAGAATGGTTGAGGAGAGAAGCCTGGGATCCCTGCCCCTGTTGGGTCTCCAAACATCAATTCTGTTGGTAACTCCCCAATTAATTCTAATTCTCCAAATCCCAGTTCCCCAACTAGCTAGGCATCACTGAGATTACATTTTAGCTCTCCTTACAAAAGGCTGCATTTTCAGGTGGAAGACTTGCCCTTAAATAAATCCCTTTGAATGGTATCCCTTCCTCGCTCTCATCTTCTTTTTGAACTGCCCGCCCCATTTTTAGTCAGTAGAATGACACTCCTTTAAGTTTATCCCTGCGCTCATATATACACTACCACTTGACTTCTCAGCTCTGACTACCATAGAATTAGAGGTGAGGTAAGGGGCAGACTTTTCTTCCTTCCACTTTTTCTCCCTGCCTTTTTTTCTTTTGTTGTTGTAGGCTGTCTAATTTCAACTCTGTGAAAACATGTAGCATTTACATTCCATTCCTCTAGCCTGAGCCACACCTTTGTTTTTGTCTTAGATCTGAAACTAAAAATATGAAAAACTCTTTGCCATTCCTTTTGCTAAAATAGTTTCTGCTCTCTTCCGTTGATTGTAGTTAGTCCTTTAGAAGTTTCTTCAAAAATGAAATATTTGCAGGGTCCTCCCTGGTAGTGCAAGGGTTAAAGTCTCAGAGATCTCAAGCTATCACCAGCCACTGTGGCATGCTTTTGGTCCCAGCCAGGTAGCTAACTCACATATGGCAGAGCGCCCCTCAGCAGTGTATTTCAGTAGATCCACCTGTTCTGCTCACCACTCTGTCTCTGGTAAATCCTCTCACCCACCCACCCCCACTTGTGGCCTACACCCCAGTTATTATATGCATAAATAAATAAAATGAATCTTTTTAAAAAGTGAAATATTTACAGATGTACTGAGAAGATACCTTGGACCTGAGCTGGTAACTTATAGTGGGTCCCATGAGGTTATTGTAATGTATCCATGGCTAGTAATAAGACATCTGGAACGCTTTGATATGAGGCACTGGGGAGGCTACAACATCAGTTCTGTGATACTTTTGCCAAAACTGCATAACCTATCATGAGAAAACATCAGACAAACCTAAACCAGGAACAGCTGACAAAATAACGATTCCACACAGGTTAAGAGTGTCAGGGTCCTGAAAGCAAAGGAAAGACTTGAGGAACTGTTATTGTAGTCCTGTAAAGATGCAGCAGACTAGGGAGAAATAACTAAATGCAATGTGTGATCCGCGAGAGAATTCTGGAATAGAAAAAGACATTAATAGAAAAACTGATAAAATTCCAAGAAGGTCTTTAGTTTGGACAAAATGTTGATTTGTAACTGAAATAATGTAAATTTATTTCAAATTACTTTTAAAATACTATAAGTGTATTCAGTTAAATATTTACAAATCTTATTTAGTTAAATATGCTGATGTTAATTCCCTGGTTCTGATCACTATACTGCATGCGTGTAAGACATGACCATCAAGGGATTCTGGGTGAGTACGATATGGAAGCCAGATTATTTTTGCAACTCAGTTCACGTTGAGTTGGAAGAGAGAAACCCACCCTATCACTCATAAAACCCTGCATTTGTGTGATATTAAGGTTGTTAGGAATTAAAAGATGAAATCTGTAGTGGATTTCCCAGACATCAGCAGTCAATTCCTATGGAGAGGGAATTATCCAGGCTCCTTTGCTCAGGAGTTTGCCATTCTTTCACAGAAGTGCTGACTCACCTGTGGAGTTGTGACCCTCTGCCTTTCAGAACACAGCTCACTTTAGGAATTCTACAGGTAGCCCTCTTTCCCCAGTTGGAGCCTCCAGGAATTCATCCTTGCCTTTCCAAAGGTTTGCTTCTCTCTTGGAAGGAGAAATTCTGAGGTCTGGCTGGCACTCTGGACTTCCTTGGGCATCTTCCTCGTCTTTCTTCACCTCTTCAGGACTTAGTTCTATGTGAACACATTGTCTCTGGTAACATCTGCTACCCCCACTACTATTCCCGGCCACCCCTGCTCTTCTGACGGCCCTGTCTTCACCAGCTGGCTGTGCTGGCCTCGCCTCTGATTTGCATGGCTTCCCAGTATCCTAGTTTCTCTGAAGTTAAATTTGATGTGTATATTGGTGATGGGCTTTTCTTGTATTCCATACTCCATAGAGTTTCAAGAAGGATAAATGGGATTATTTGAATTAAGCTGCTGCCTGGTTACTACAAGTCCTGACTTGGTATTCTCTCTTTACAGCGAATCCACGTCTACTTTCCGCATGCTCCCCCCTGCCCTTGCCCTCGTAACCCTCTTGGACTGCTTCACCTGGGCTCCCTCACCTTGGGCCCAGGATGGATTCAGTCAATGGGGGATATCAGTAGAAGATTGTTCCCCCCACCCCTTGCTGGGCAGCTCCAAACCCATTACCCTCCCCTACAGACCTCAAGTTCTATATGGTCCTTCCCCTGCCCCTGCCAGCCCAGGGAGGTAACAACTCCCACTTGCTGGTCTCTGGGTGCCTCACCATCCTTCACTGATTCCCTCGAGTCTGGCCACACCCTTGTGAACAGTCCCTTTGTTCAGCTCTCCTTTGACATTGTGCCTCTGATTTCGGACCCCCATGGATATACGAGTGCTGACATGCTGGGGAAGTCATCCTTTGGTGACTGACAAACCAAGTCTCCAGGAGTCTGGATTTGGCGCTCCTGTGGCTGGGCGGAATGGTGTATGCAGGCTATATGATCTCAGTGTATACTGTGCACTCAAATCCATGAAGTAGAAGTCAGAGAAAGCAGAGGCAGGTGGGCAGTTACAAAACTCAGCATTCATGATACCTGCACTTCAAATCACATAAGACGTTGTCATGCTTCGGATATAGAAGACAGCACTAGTATTTAAGTACTTAAAATAAACCTTTTTTTTTTTTCTCACAATTGATAATTGCTAAGTTGGCAAATTGCTATTTGAAAAAGTGACTCTCCTTGGCTTGATGATGCAGCAAACTGGTCCTTTGCCAAACTGGGTTGTTGGGAAAATTCCACTGGGAGGATTAGTCTGCTCCTGTCAAGACTCAGGTCTCCCTGCCCAAGGGTTGGACTTCTCACTGAGGATGGGCTGACATGGCTGCCTGGGTCCAAGGGACCCAGCATAGACCAGGATTCTTCCTAGATAGAGCCGTTCCCACCAGAGTCATCCTCAACCTTAGAGGGTCTTGGGTTGTCCCAGGTTCTTTGAGTAGAAAGAAATTCAGTCCTCAGGGAAACCATGGATTCAACTGAGAGGACAAGGAGCTGGTCACAGCTAGAGCTGGAAGGACAAGTGGGACTGGACCTGGGCCACAGCACCAAGGTCTGGGGCACACATCTGTTCCTAGGAAGCTTGGCCTCACTAGGCCTCTTGCCTTCTCCCTATTTAGCATTTGAGATCTGTCTGGACCTAGCCTTGCCAGCAGATCCAGGCCCATGGGGTCACTGGGGTCAGGCTGCTTGCACCAGGGAAGTGGGTAGGGGACATGCGGTGAGGGCAGCAGCAGCCTGCTGGGGAGGGTAAAGTACAGCCAGAGACCATGGTAGGCAGTGCTCTGGGCTGGCACTGGTGCCAGAGACCTGTTGAGTGACTGAGCTCTGACAAGGCCTGTATTGACTAGTGAACTCCTGACAGGAGGGAGACTGTGAAGAGCACCTCAGGGTGGGGGTGGATGGGGAGGGATTTGTGGAGTCTTGAGGCCATCCCAGAGCTGGTGGGTGACACAGCCATCTGATCAGGGGAGCAGACACATGGAAGACCTCTGTGGGTGTGACAGACACAACCTCAGAGGAAACATGGAAAGGAGTTCGATAGGTTCAGGGAATGTTTCTATGGGTCTCTCAGCCCAATTCATACCAATGGTGTCCCAGAAGTAGCCTCACCCTCAGTAGTGTTGCCCTAATGCCCTGAGAATAATACTCTGGAATTTGGCTGTTTCAAGTCATGGATCTGCTTAAGCTCTAGGGTTCCCATTTTTATGGCCCCTTCTGAGTCTACAGGATCATACATACATATGTGTAAACTGTGGAAGAGTAGCATTGAATGCCTTTTCTTAAAAAGCCCTGTTCAAATTTTAAGACTTGAGCTATTCCTGTCAGGCAAGAGGCACTTGTTGGACTGTGACCTCATGACCCAGAGTTACTGCTGCCCACAGCACACATTGCCCACCCCAAGGAAACTGGCCTCAGCCTGGGGCCTCCCAACACCACTCAGGAGTGGGGGCAACCCTCAAACCCAAAAGGCCCAGACTGTGAGGGCCTGTGTTCGGGCAAACACTAATTAAGTCCTGTCATACCCTCCTGGGTACTCTGAGGGCTGAGGGAACCTATACGGGGTGAGGTGGCCTCAGACTCTTGTCCCAGGCCTAGACCCAGGAACAGGAACTTGGGAGGTCCTTTCCTCTATGACCCCTGGTCATTGAGGGTCATGTGCTCCACCCTTCTGGCTCCAAGGCGACTCATGACCCCATCACTCTTGGGCCCACCCTCTGGTTGGTCAGGGCTTCCTGCCTCGTGGCCCTTCCCCAGCACATCAGTGATGAGAGAGAGAGAGCAGAAACTTACTGAGAGCTTGCATGCATGACTCCACCGGCTGTCAATGACATGGTCAGGAAGACATGGTTGTCCCCATTTCATAAATGAGGAAACTGAGGCTTAGGTTGGGCTGGTGACTAATGGAAGCGACATGTGGCAGGTGACTTCAGACATCTCTCTATCCTGAGTGACTAGGCAGGCAGCCTGGTCCCCTGAGCCTGTGATGCATCAGCGGCTGATAGGGCTAATTTCTGGAAATTCTTACCAAGGCTAGAAGCCCCTATTTTAGGGCCTCCCCGGTGGTGCAGTGGTTAAGCTCTGTGCTGTGGAGCTGTCGCAGCGGTGACGCAAGTTCGACGCCTGGCTGGGGAGATTCCCACATGGTGCGGCAGACCTCTCCTGCCTTGCCTGCTGCTCCCCTCAGCAGTGTATTTCTGATCTGCCTGTTCTGCTCCCCACTCTGTCTCTGGTGAGCCCTTTCTCCACCCCACGCCTCTGGCCTGTACCCCAGCTTGTATGTATAAATAAAAAATAAATCTTTAAAAAAAAAAAAAAAGAAGCCCCTATTCTAATACTGGTGGGATCCTCCATCAACTCCTCTAAAATCTCCCAGCAGGCACTGCTGACCTCACAGTGTCTCTCCAGGTCCTGAGAGGTCAGGCCTCAAGGGCCAGCTCCTTCACGTGCTGCCTGCCCCATTTAAGCCACTCAGGTGAGCCAGTGCATGAGAAGCAGCTGACTGCCAGCCAGGGATGACTAGACTGTGTGGTATCCTCCTTTGCTTTGGGCAAGGCACAACTCAGAGTCCCTGACCTGTCCAATGGAGGTGATCTACAGAACCAAGATCCTTGGGAAAAGATAGGGAAGTAGTCCCCTGTCCACTTGTATTTCGGACCTGAAAGTTTGCCAGGGCCCCAGGCCCATAGAACTCCCAAACCTCTGACTAGACCACCATGGGGTCCCTAGGCAGCAAGCTGGGCATCCAAGGCCTATTTAGAGGTACATGAGTACCCAGGCTGTAGGAAGGTTGAGGCATAGGGTGGCAGGGCTGCTGTCCTCAGGTGTCTGCCATCCCACAAAACACTCAGGCTACCTGCCTTAGGGCAGGGGTATGTCCAGAAACTGACCTCTTAGTCGAGGGTCATCCCTGCTCCTTGTCCAAGACCATCACGGGGTCCCTGAGTAAGGCCTGTGAGGGTCTCAGGCTGCCAGAGGGAAGTGCCTCAGCCAACTAGCTGGGACGGCCCCACCCAAGGTCTTCCTCCTGCTGCCTGCGCACTGACTCACGGCTCAGCCTCCCACTGGCCAGGGTGAGGGCCCATGCCCTAGAGCCCAGTCAGAGGCAGCTATAAAAGCACACTGGCCTAGGCCTCCGCATCCTGCCTGACTGTCACCTGCTCTGCACAATGCTGGGAGGTCTGGGGAAGCTCGCTGCCGAGGGCCTGGCCCACCGCACAGAGAAGGCCACCGAGGGAGCTGGTAAGAGCCCCAAGGCCCTTTCTACCGCAATGTTTCCCTCAGGTCAGGGGATTGGGCCCATCCAAAGTTGATCCCAGCTGGCTTGGGCAGGTCTTGGCTCCGTGGGAAACGTTGGCTGATCAGCCCTCACTAGGACAGGATAGAGGTGGGAAATTCGGAGGATAAAGAATTCAGGTGGAGCCATGAGGAGCTATGAGGAGCCATGAGGAGCCATGAGGCGCCATAGGCCCACTGCCTCAAATAGCCCTCCCTCTGTCAGACCCACTCTTCCCCCTGTTCCTGGGGCCTGACGCTGAGCCCCAGGAGGCCCCTAGAGGGGAGGAGGGGAGCCTGGGTGCTGGGTGAGCAGTTACCCTTCCCCTGGAAACCTGAGGAACCTCTTCTGAATTTCCTACACAGAAAAAGGAAGGTGGATTTTTAATTTTAAACCTTCATAGATTTCTTCACTAAGAAACTGCCAAGTCTGATTCTGTTCAAAGTCAGTCCCCAGGGTTTATACAAAGGACGTTTTCAATTTCTTCAGAGTTTGCAGAAACCCTTTTTAGTATGCAAGGTCAGTAGCTGTATGCAGGGAGGCCAATCCAGATTCCAAACCTGTCAGTTTGTGCAAAACGACTTGTGTCCAAGTTCCTTTTCTCTTTCTGAAAGACCGCAAACATGTCTGTATCTCCTTTAATGCTGCAGCCGTGTTGACCGCCCTCTTTTACCTTTCACCAGCCCTGAGTTCTGTATTATTCCCATTCTACAGATGGGGGAGTCAAGCCATGGAGGATGGAGTTAGAATCAGAACCAGCTCTGACTCCAAAATCTTCCATTTCTTGCACATTAACACCCAAACTTTAAAAATCTCCTAGGTGGGAGCAAAGTTCTCTCTTCCTGAAGGAATTGCTTTGGGGGCCTTGGTTTTGCTGGAGGAGTCTTTGGGGTTCAGCCTCCTCCTGGCCTGCAGCAGGGCAGCTGCATACCTAGAGGGTGTGGTGACCTGGGAAACAGGTCCAGCTGGGGCTTCAGGTGCCCAACTCGCAGGAGGGCCTGTTTGTTAGCATTCTGGACGCTGCCAGACGGGGGGCATGGAGGACCCTGTGCCCCTATCTGACTCACTCTACTTGTCTCCCGAAAACCAGGCCTCGCAGGAGTAGAGAAGCCAGCTATGAGGCTTTCTCACAAGCCAGACAGTCCTGGGGGTGGGGAGAGGGCATTCCAGAGCTGTCTGGAACCCTTTATGAAGAGAAGCTGTCTTGTCTGGTGCTCTCACTCTGGCTTTGTCTCATCTTTACAGTTCATGCCGTGGAGGGAGTGGTGAAGGAAGTGGTGGAGCACGCCAAGGAGGCTGGAGAGAAAGGTATCGTCGCTGAGGCTGGGGCTGGGCGGGAAGGAAGGGAGCCAGAGGCTGGGTATAACCTGTTCTTTGCCTAACCAGGTCAAGCTCTGGCCCTGACATGGCATCCTTTTATCTGGTATGCAATTATCTGTGCTCATGGACGCAACAGACCATACTTTGCTAAAGCAGGACCCATTCAGATAGTCGTCTCTGTGGAATGTTATGAAGATTATGTCACGAAAGATATATGGCACCCAAGCATTTAAGACATAAAATTATATAATTATAAATACAGTTTGACAAATGTTTAGGTGTGTGTATGAATAGAACTATGTAAAAAGCCTATGTATACCTCACTGCTTTTAACAAAGTATGTTCCAAATGGATCAAGGACTTAAATATAAAGGCATGAAATTATTTGATTCTTTGAAGAGATCTTAGGTGTAATCTGGGAGGAACTTTTTAACTATGACAGAAAACCCAATAGCCATAAAAGAAACATTAGGTAATCTTGACAATATTAAGCTTCACAATTTTCCATATTATTTTTTTTAAGGTTTATTTATTTATGCATACAAGCTGGGGTACAGGTCAGAGGCATGGGGTGGTGAGAGGGTTCACCAGAGACAGAGTGGGGAGCAGAACAGGCAGATCGAGGAAATACACTGCTGAGGGGAGCAGCGGGCAAGGCAGGAGAGGTCTGCCTCGCCATGTGGGAATCTCCCCTGCCAAGTGTCCAACTGGCGTCACCCCTGCCGGCAGCTCCACAGTGCAGCACTTAACCTTTGCGCCAACAGGGAGGCCCACAATTTTCCATATTAAAAAAAAGTCTACAGGCCAAGCCAAAAGAAAAACCACAAACTGAGGAAAAATATTTATACTAGAAATGATAACCCAATATGACCAAGAAGACCAAAAGATATAAGCAGACAGTTCACAGGAAGGAGCTAAACACTCAAGCAAATGCCTGCTCAGAATTGAATAAATACAAGCTGTTGGGGAAATTAAACCAAAGTTGAATGCATTCCTCCAGGGCTCCTCTGCCCTCTGCCATGCGCCGTCAGATATCCCGCAGGCTATGCATGGTGACGGAAGTCCAGCATGTGACTTTGAATGTCTATTTTGCTCACGGGGGCATTCTTCTTTATTCCC
>PVIJ01021322.1:0-18787 GCA_004024925.1 Scalopus aquaticus | reverse complement strand
AGAGACAGAGCGGGGAGCAGAACAGGCAGATCAGAAATACACTGCTGAGGGGAGCAGCGGGCGAGGCAGGAGAGGTCCGCCACACCATGTGGGATTCTCCCCGGCCGGGTGCCGAACTCGCGTCGCCGCTGCCGACAGCTCCACAGCGCAGCGCTCAACCGCTGCGCCACCAGGGAGGCCCTATTTCTGATCTGCCTGTTCTGCTTCCCGCTCTGTCTCTGGTGAACCCTCTTGCCGCCCCACACCTCTGGCCTGTACCCCAGCTTGTATGTATAAATAAAAAATAAATCTTAAAAAAAAAAGTTAGCTAAAAAAAAAAAAGAAAGAAACTGATAAGGATCTTTAAAGGGCAATTCATAAAAAGAGAAAATGCAAATTACCTGTGACTGTATGCAAAATTGTTCGGCCTCAGAATTTAATATGAGAAATGAAAATTTCTTCTCTATCAGGAGAGACTGAAAAAAAGGAGATAATATATGGACTGTCAGAAACACAAACAAGATTATTCACAGGGTTGCAGCCTCTTTGGAGGACTATCTGCCAATATATCACTTGGCCCACCAATACCTGCCCCGTAAACTTACCTTCTGTATATAATTAAATAAGAATATCCGATGCTATACATACCATTCTGCAGCTGATGGTATTTGAGTATAAGTAGCTCAACTCTCTGTCACTCTGAGAATGATGATAGACAGAGAACCAGTTATGTGATTGACACAATATCTAGCATGCAGTAGGTGCTCAATAAGTGTCTATTGAGTGGAAAATTAATTCAGATGATGGTCCCTGTGGGGAAAATCCATGTTATCTCAGAAAGCACATTGCATTTTAGTCACATGTTATGAATATTTCTGGTCAACAATTGTACCCATGGGGCTAGAGCTTAAGTGATAGGTAAAGCCCTCTCTCTGGGACAGTGGGAGACTTTCAGGCACAGGAATTCTTCCTATTAGCCTTTTTTTTTTTTTTTTGGTACACATTCTTTTTTTTTTTTTAAGATTTATTTATTTATGCATACAAGAATGGGGGTGTAGGTCAGAGGTGCAGGAAATGAGAGAATTCACCAGAGGCAGAGTAGGGAGCAGAAGAGGAGGATCCACTGAAATATACTGCCAGGGGAGCAGCAAGTGAGACAGGAGAGGTCTGCTGTGCCATATGGGAAGCTCCCTGGCAAGGGAATGAATTCATCCTGCAGTGGCTGCCATTAGCTTGACAGAGACTTAACCTCTTGCACCACCAGGGAGGCCCCTTTGTACAAATTCCTTAAGAAAATCAATGTGATCTCCAAGCAAGACTGAAAAAAAGAGATTAGCACTGGGTCTTGGAAAAGTCTGTAGAGGGCAAGGTTGACCAAACAGGTTCCTCTGTGATTTATCTAGCTATGCACAGTGCTTTGGATGAGAGAAAACTAAATTGGGTCATCTGATCTTTATTTTAGATAAATTTGCATCATCTAGAGAGGTGGTCTCAGGCCCTGCTGAAAGGAGCTTTAGTCTTTCCCCCACCTCTGCTCAAACACTTTTACCATAACACCTAAAAAATCTCCAATCCTTTGCTGCAAAATAATTTGACTGCCATGATCAGCAAACATAACTTGAAACCTTGGTCTTCACATCAGCAGGTTATAGCATATTGAAATATACTTGGATTTTACTGGCAAAAATGCTGAATTGGAAACTGCTGCAATTTCATTGTTATTTTCTCAGCAATTCCCAACAGAATGTGTTCCAATCACTTAATGTTAGAAGATAGCTGAAACTGGAGGTTAAGAAACTTAACTGTTTGTGTCACAAAAGAAAGGATAAAGTAATGTTGCTCAGTTAGAAGGATTCTGCTTGAACATAATATAGTGACTGGGGAAAAAATGATTTTTAAAATATGGCCATGACATATTATTTTGTTTATTAAATGCCTGAGAATTCCTGCCATGTCAATTACATAGGCAACGATGTTAAAATAAAACATAATTAGCCTCATTTTGAATATGCATTGTAGCTAGAGTTCTGTCTGTTGAATTTTTCTAAGTTCTACTTTCCCCAGCAACTAACATTATTATTCATCTTTAGAAGCAGTTATGAGTAGTTGGTGAGAAAATTCTAATTTCTTCAATAGTATCTGTCACTGATTCAATTCATTAGTTATCTGCAGTACACTAGCTAAAATATTGAAATACATGCAATAGATGGATAATACACTGTATTGGTAAGAAAAAGCTCAGTTTTTAAAAAAATCATACACCAAGTGTGATTGTGTTTGACGTTTTGAAGAGGGTCTCACTCTCAGTAAGTAAATCTTCCTCTGTATAATTCTGAATGTCAGATGTTTCTGATTAGCATCCTGCTGTCTTATTGGTACCTCCTTGGAGGCAGTCAAATTAGTGGAGTGCGTGAGTTTCTCATATCCAGGCGTGATTGAATCCAGGCTTGAGGGGAGGGCAGTAATTGATGAAGAACTGCAGCATCCTATGCCGGAGTCTCAGATGATCCTTAGACCTTTGACGTTGGTGTTTGCCAGCCAGCTAGACTTTCCCACTGTCATGTTTTCAAATGAGACACTTACCCCCGTCTTACATGGCAAACTGGCTGTAGAATCTTTACAGGCAATTTGCCTGTAAAACAACAAATTGAAACTATACTTATTTCATTTATTGTCATGAAGTGGGTATCTTTTTTTCTTTCCAGATTTTATTTCCTAAGAGCAAAAATAAAATGATGCAATAGAGAAAGGAATGATTTTAGTTATAAACTTGATTATTATGATTATGTACTTTATTATAATTATAATAATATATTCTATTGGAACTAATACCAAACTCTGATACCAAAGCTATAACTATGTGATCGTTAATGAAATGAATAACAATTTGGATAAGATACTATTGACTTTTAAATCCCACAGACTTTAGATGATGCTAGAGAAGATTGTGGGAGATCCAAAGAACTTACAGAAGTGTTTGAAGCTTCCTTGGGCCTGAAAGTATGACATTTTTTTGCTGATATAAAAAGACATAATGAAATGTTTAAGAAAGTTTACAAGGAACAGATATAATCAGAGCAGGAAAGAACAAACTACCGAGCTTCACTTCTGAGCAAAAGAGGATGTTCTCTTTGGGGCCTTTGGCTGAGGTGAGATGCGCTGATTGATCGCTCTCAGACTGCTGAGAGTCCTCTAGGCAGAGAGTGCAATGGGAAAAAATAACACACAGCAAAAGTCCCAAACGGAATGGCACTGAGGGTGAGGACAGCCACATCTTTTATTGCTTCTTGTAGGAAAAATAACTACCAGTGTTTGGAAAGTAGAGTCTTAAGTAGCTGTAACACTGAAATTGTGAAAAGCTTGATGATATTTAGGAGAAGATCAAGAGTCATGTACATTTTTCTGTGCTTTCAAATAAAATTTCACATCTTTTTAAAGTAAAAAGCAACATTTTACTTTTTAAAGAAACTTTTTAAAGTTATAGTATTAACATCATCTGGAAACAGATACATCTTGCATCAGGTCTTCAAGTGATGTGCTGGGATGCACTGTTGGGCCATGGTTATGGTTGTGCCAAGATACTGAAGTGGTCAGGTAGAACTGGGCCTGTTTGCCTGCTTGTGCCATATAAGCACTGTCATTTTCAACTGTGTCATGACATGGCAGAAGCTGAAAAACCCGCTTGACAGACTTGCTTTGCAAAATCCCTGAATGCTAAAAGTAATTCACCTGTAAGTTTCTCGATGAGCAAGTAAACAGAGAAAGAGAGAGCATGGTGTTGTGTCCCTACATGGGACCATCGGTGTGTGCGGTGACCACAGGGGCAGAGTATGGAGGAGGCCGAGGACTTCCCACTGCGCGTTTCTGCTTCCTTTGCTTGACCACACTGACTGTCTAACAATAAATACTCAGAAATGTTTTAGCAAATGTTCAGGAGTCAGGGCATATGGAGCGTTTGATTTTTGTTTGTGTTTAAAATATGGTTTCCACACAGATGGCATTGGTTTAGCTGTTGTGTGACTTTGTTTGGATCTTCATTTGCTCAAAAAAGAGCTGAGAAGAACAGCTCTTTCAAACATTGAGTTCTCAGGTTTGACTTTGCCTTGCTACATGTGCACATGTGCAGGCTTTTGTTCCTAAAATGCCAACAGTGAGATTACAGGTGACTTTCAACAGTAGATTCAACTGGATCTGGAATAGTAGGGTGAAAGTATCAAAAGAAGCCGTGCAAATTCCATGGACCACAGATGTTTATATTCCAGAGTACAGTTACTATAGCAGTATCGTACCTGGCCATGATGCTAGAACTGACAAGTCAACTAATTTTTTTTGAAAGATTGGATGTCTGGGGGATAAGGTCTACAAAAATTAAATCAATGACATATATGTCCTGTTTGATAAGTTGGCATTTAATACCCAAAGATATTTTTACTCATCTAGTTTGCTAGTTTTGCCCTCCCAGCCTAGATGTTGAATGTGGTGGAAGGAGAGGGGAAAAAATAGAAACAAAATCTTAAAATAATAGAAATTTATAAACTGTGAATGTCACTTTTCTATTTGTTAGTCATTATGCCTACAATGAATATTTTTTTTCAGAGACTGCTAGAATTTCCTTTTGTCTCTGTTTAGCTTTCCTTTAGGTCAGCACTTCACCCATCCTTCCAGAAGTTGCATTCCACCCCCCTTCCCCATTACAACTTTCAGTAATGTTCACACTAGTGGTATCTTAGGTAAAAAAACAATTATCTAATGAGGCACTCATCACCTGCATCTTCTGAAAGATATTCCATTGGCTTCTATGAAGCAGCACTTGAACTGTGCATTAATCCGTAAGTGGAAAAGTCATCTCCTTCCTGGGATGTTGTGATGGCGAGAGACAGGCTGACACTGACTTTGTAAAAGGAAGCTAAGTTATTGTCGCAAATTTTGTTTTGAACTGTGATTCCTAGGAAACTGAATGTCTTGGAAAGTTTTTTCTTTTATTGCCTAAATCCTAGCATTTGGGCTACTTTTTCAGTAGTGTGTGTGTGTAATCTGGCTCTTTTAACAGTGTTCTCATTATAAAGTGATGTAGATTATTTGAACATGAGAGTATTTGGTAAATGCTTCATCCACCTAAACTTCATTTAACTAATTTGGAAGAGGATTAAGGATACTCAGACACTGGTATGATTCTGGGGGGAAATCCAAGATTAATGTACTGAGCTGCCAGAACCATTGTTTCAAATGGTGTGAAATCAGACTTAGATCTTGTATGTAAGTTCTTGGCTGAAGAAAAAGAGTTTGAGTTTGGAGAGAAAATCACCTTCTCCATTTGCTGTAGTAGGAAAATTGAAATGATGTTTAAGGAAAAGAAGGCCTGAGTGTAAAACAATTGGTTTGAAGAGCTGGAGTCGAGTTGATTTGTCTTTCTTTTTTTATATAGTTTCTTCTTTTATGCTAGATAGCCTTATGTTACTAGAGATAAAATTAATGTATTTTGTATTATCTTTTTTTGGATAAATATTATATCATTGTGACCAAAATACTATAATATCCCCATTTTGCAGATGAGGAAACTGCTGCTGCTAAACATTAATTAGATGTCTTGTCCATACTATTTCAGACAAAAAGTGTCAGAGCCAAGAATCTACATGGGAGTTTCTCTCTGCAAAACTTGGACTCTGGACCATGGCAAACACATGTTAACCCTACTCACCTACTCACTGTTGTCAGGTGCTGTCTTAGTCTGTTCAGACTATTATAACAAAAATATCATAAGCTGGGTGGCTTATATAAGCAATTATTTCTCATATTTCTGGAAGCTAAGAAATTCATAACCTGGGTACCAGCAGATCCACTGTATGGTGAGAACATGCTTCCGGTTCACAGAAGGTCTTTTAGCTGCATCCTCACATAGCAGAAGTGATGAGGGAGCCCTCCTGGGTCTCTTGTATAAGAGCATTATCCCATTCCTGGGGACTCCCAATCACCTCTCATGGGCCTCACCTCCAAAAGCTATCACATTGGGGATTAGGATTTCAACATACTAAATTTGGGGAAACACAAATTTTTAGTCTAAAGGAAGGCTCTAACCCTTCTTTTGGTGATTTTCCTTAATCATTGTGGTAAGGTTAGCAGGGCTGGTTATTTAGCAAATGACTGCTCTGATTACACTGGGCAACAAATTTTTGCAAAAGTCATGTTACTGAAATAAAATTAGCCATTTCCTGTCAGTTTGTATGTGCTCAACATGAATATGACAGTCAAATTCTAATTTTGGCTCTAGATTTTTTGTAAATTGCAATAAATTGATATTTACATCACAGAATGCATGCCAATAGTAATAGGCCTACGGTTAATACCTGTAAAAAATCAAGTCATAGACTACTTCTTAGATTTCTTCACTTGTCTCTTGTACAGCTATTCAGGAATAGAATAGATGGAAGATGGAAGCCTTAAGACTCAGTTTTAAAGAGTCTAGAAATAGTCCCCATTCTTGTGGGTCATGAGTGATTTCTAAGGCATTCATGAGGCCCTCAATATCGGAACAGAATACCAGAGTACTTTCCTTTCTGAAGAAAGGCTCCAACTGCTGGTGGCGCTTTTGATATAAAGTAATTGTGACATCTTCTAGAAGACTCCATTGCTGGAGTCTTGATCCTAGCATTTCTGCCTTGTTCTTGGATAAGTCCAAATCACGAACCAGGTCATTGAGTTCTTCCTGTGTTAGTCTGTGTGAGGTTGATGATGCACCACAGTGAAAATCTGAATCACTGCATGCTGATGGAACAGCAGAAGAGGTCAGCTCACCCTTGTCCTCATCAGGTGACTCAAGAGAATATTCTGCTGGAGGTTCTGGAATAGGAAGTCCCTCACCATGTGGAATTGGTCTCAGTGCAGACGGAATGTTTGGGTAGACTATTTTCGACTTCTTTTGCTTCGTTATTCCACCAGGAAGAGGAGGAACCAAGCAGAAGTAACAGTCTTTTCTGTGGTTGCTTGGCTCTCTCTACACCATGGGGACTGCAAACGGCATTGATGATCTTTTGCCATTTAACCACTGTGAAAGCTGTGTAGTACATGTAGCACAGCATATATGCGGGGCCCAAGGCTTGTCTTGGTCACTAACCTTGCATCCGAAGTAAAGATGATAAGCCTTCTTCACTTGAGAACTGATCCTTTTCTTCTGGTTGGCAAATGTCACTTCCCCACAAATAGAGCAGAAATTGTCCACGTTATTAATGCACCTTCAAGGCGTTACTGTTCTGTATTGTTCCTAAATGGATAAAATAATAACAGTTCTATGGAACAGTAGCTTCAACTGTCTCGCACAAAGTCTGAAATATTTTCAATGTTCAATCTTTGCGACAGGGCTTTCTATCGTGCACTGCTGACATCAGCTTACTTCAGCAGCTGCCTGGCAGTGGTATTGCATTGCATCAGAAAATGATGCAATCAACTCTGGATGATGTGTACATGATGGTATTATGCAATGCGATGCAATATGACATCGTTCTAGGCTGATTTAGGATTTTGTTGCAGTTCTACTGGATAAATTTACACGGTGAGACATATAAAATGAATTATTTGAAATATCTTAAAACGAGAACTAATAAAAAATTTTCAGGATAATATTCATGTTCAGCACACCCAGATAGTACAGATTAGGGCCTTTTTAAGTCAGTAACAATCTCACTGTTGACCCGTATTATTCATCTTTGAAGAAACCACCATCTGTGTATTTTTCTGGCCCTGTGTTTAGATTCTTTGTTTGCAATTTTTCTTAGAGGTTTTACAAACCTTTAGATAGTCTCAGTTGTTGCAGTTATCAATATAAACATTTATTCTACAAATTAGTGGTACTCCAGCTACTTATCTGTAAATGATAGGTAGGAATGGAGTCCCCTCAGCCTTATCCTGATCCCTAAGCTTCTCAATGTCATCGTTCCTTAATGTGGTGGTAGAAACTTAAGTGACACTCAGTCTTTGTGAATAAATGAGTCTATCCCATCCTCCTGAAGGATACACTAGTAACTTCTTGCTGATTTAGGATTGCTTCCTGAAAGCCCACTGTTAATGTAACCTTATGTTCCTCAAGGTAGATGGGGTTTAATTTATCAGACTATCTGACTTTCACTTGAAAATGAATAATTTCTAAAGGAATGGGAGATATTGGATGTTTTTTAATAAGAGCAACTGAAAGATTTGTTCATTCCTTAAATACACACTCATTTGTTATTTGCTGTGATCCAGGCCATAAAAATAAAAGATGAACATGATTCTGTACCTGCCCTTAAGTGATAATTGTTATTATGTTGTTATGTATAGGGTGAAAGTGGGAGCCCAGTGTTAGGCCATTTAACTTGAACTTAGGAACTAGGAAAGGCTGCAGGAGACCTGAGGTGGTTCTTACAGGGCTAGCAGATAGAATGTATTGTTCTGGACTATAGCTCTGAGAGCAGAAAATGAACTGAAGTTGTTTGAGTAGGTATCAGATCAGGAAAGGTTTTATGTTCTGAGCTAAAGAGTCCCATCTCTGTTATGAAAGGTACAGAGAACCATTAAAGATATTAAGCAGAGAAAACATGGAGCTTCCATACGACCCAGCAATACCACTTTTGGGAATCTACCCAAAGGACACAAAAACACTAATCCAAAAGGATACATGCACCCGTATGTTCATTGCGACACTGTTCACAATAGCAAAGGTATGGAAGCAACCCAGATGTCCAAAAATAGATGACTGGGTCAAGAAGATGTGGTACATATACACAATGGAATACTATTCAGCATTCAAAGAAGATAAACACATGCAATTTGCAGCGACATGGATGGAATTAGAGGGGATCATACTCAGTGAAACGAGCCAGAAAGCAAGAGAAAAATATCTAATGGTTTCACTTATAACAGGACTACAGGGAAACCAAATAGGAGAGAGACACTTGGGGGGGTGTGGGGAGGGGGAGGATAAGGGCACAAAATGGAGTAGAAAAGGACACAAGGGAGCACGGAGATGGATCACGGGTGAATTGGTGGTGGGTTACCCAAGGAGAATACAAAATGTAAAAAATATAAATAACAATAAAAATATATATAAAAAAAGATATTAAGCAGAGAAATGACATGGTCATTTAGAAAATTATCTCTGGCTACCATGTAGAGAATAGATAGGATGGTGGCAAAACTAGAGATGAGAATAACAAAAAGGCAGATACAGCACCTGATGAGACCTGAGTTAAAGCAGTGAGGTAGGGGGCCACGCTGGTGACTAGGAGTTAAATCTCAGCACGATCTTTTTTAAGGCCTGAGTTCCATCCCCAGCCAGGGAGCTGACCCACATGGTGCAGCAGACCTCTCCTGTCTCACCCGCTGCTCCCCTCAGCAGTGTATTTCAGTAGATCTGTTTCTTCTGCTCCCCACTCTGTCTCTGGTGAATCCTCTCACCCTCTGCACCTCTGGCCTACACCCCAGTTCTTCTATGCAAAAACAAATAAATAAAATTTAAAAAGAAGAAGAAAGAAACACTAACTTGTAGAAAGAGATTTTAAAACAGTAGTGAGGTAGATGGTAGATGGGATGATTCCTGCAGGGAGGATAAAAGTGGTGTGTACGGGTCTGGTGACTGATGTATGGTGTGGAGTTCTGGAAAGAGGAATGGGGAATGTGATGCCTTTGTTTTCAGGGTGAGCTCTTACTGAACACATTGTAGACAAGTGATACTTTTTCAACAATTTTTTAAAGTGATGAGTCTCAATAACAGCTACTAATATTTTGATGAAATGATGCTAGAGAAATAGGTACTAAGCAAAGGTCAGTCTTTGTTTTCTTTTGGTGATATAAATTTTATTTTATTGGTTTTAATTTTATTTTATTTATCAAGATTGATGTTAAACAAATTCTTATTTTTTAAATTTTTTATTATATTTTGGGGTTATATTTTTACTCCTCCATATGTGCATATGTTCTACTCACCCTCCACCAAACCACCCATGCCAATACCCCATCCGCTTCCCTCCCTCATTCCCTTCTTCTTCCTCTCCACCCCCACCCCTGAGTTCTCTCTGGTAACCTTTAAATTCTTTCACTATGCGCAGGATTTATTCCTGCTGTATTTTGCCTGTATGTTTTCTGGTTATTTATATCAGATGAGTGAAACCATCTGATATTTGTCTTTCACTTTCTGACTTATTTCATTTGACATAATCACTTCAAAGTTCCATCCATTCTGTCCCAAAAGACACTATTTAATCTTTTTTAAAGGCTCTGTAGTATTCCATCAAGTATTGCACAATTTCTTTATCAACTACAGATGGGTACTTATGTTGGAGTCCATGACTAAGCAACTGTGGACAATGCCGTTATGAACATAGGCATACATATTTCTTTTCATATTAGAATTTTCATATTTTTTGTGTAAATACCTAGCAGAGGTATTGTTGGGTCACATAGGACTTTCATTTCTATTTTCCTAAGAAATCTCCTTACCATTTCTACAGAGGCTGCACCAACTTGCATTCCCACTAACAATGGATGAGAGTCCCTTTTTCCTCTATATCCTCATCAACAATTTGTTGTTTCCATTCTTTTTGACAGCAGCCATTCTCATAGGGGTGAGGTGATATCTCTGTGGTTTTGATTTGCATTTCCCTTATGTCTTTAGGCTATTTGAATGTCTTGTTTAGAAAATGTCTATATAGGTGTTTTGCCCATTTTTTGATTGGGTTTTCTGTTTTGTTGTTGTTGTTGTTGGATTTTATCAGTATCTTGTATATTTTGGAAATTAGTCCTTTGTCAGAAGTGTGATTTACAGGTTTTTTCCCCCCATTCTGTAGGTTGCCTTTTTGTTTTTGTGATGATTTCTTTTAAGGTACAGATGCTTTTTATAATTTGATGTAGCTCCACTTCTTTATTTTTGCTTTTATTTCCCTTGCTATTGGAGTTGAGTCCCCAAATAGATCTTTGTAGCAGATGTCCTATAATGTGTCCTCTATGTTTTCTTTCAAATATTTTATGGTTTTGTTTTTTTTTTCAAGATCTTTAATGTATTTAAAATTAATTTTTGTGTGTGGAGTTAAATATGAAAGTTTCATTTTTTGTATGTGGCTATCCATGTTTCCCAGCAACATTTGTTAAAGGGACTGTCTTTTCTCCATTGTCTGGTCATGGCTCCAATGTCAAAGATTAACTGTCAGGGCCTCCCTTGTGGCGCAAGGGGTTAAGTCGCAGCACTATGAAGCTACCAGCAGCCACTGCATCACGAGTTCAATCCCCAGCCAGGGAGCTAACCCACATGGTGCAGCATGGTGCAGCAAACCTCTCCTGTCTCTCCCGCTGCTTCCCTCAGCAATGGATTTCAGTGGATCTGCCTGTTCTGCTCCCCACTCTGTCTCTGGTGAATCCTCTCACCTCCCCGCATCACTAACCTATATCCCAGCTCTTATATGCACAAATAAATAATAAAAATCTTCTAAAAAAAGAGATTAACTCTTCATATTTGTGTGGGTTTATCTATGGGCTTTCTATTCTTCTCTATTGATCTGAGTTTGGTTTTTTGTTTTCTAATATCATGTTTTTGATTACTGTTGCTCTGCAATATAGTTCAAAGTGAGAAAGTATGATAACTCCATTTTTCTTCTTTTCTCTCAGGACCACTTTAGTTATTCAGAGCCTTTTGTTGTTCCATATAAATTTTATAATTGTTTGATTTCCTTGAAAAAAATGGTTGGGATTTTGCTAGGTATTGTGTTGAATCTGTAAATTGCTTTAGGTAATATGGCTATTTTAATGATGTTTATTCTTCCAATACATGAGTATAGGATATCTTTCCATTTCTTTATGTCTTCTTTTATTTCCTTTAATAGAATCTTACAGTTTTCTAGATATAGGTCCACCTCCTTTTTAAAGTTTACTCCCAGGTATTTCATTCTTTTTGATGTGATTGTTTTCATCAAGAGTTAGTCTTTCAATACATAACTGAAAGATTGGTGGTCCAGTGATAGGAATGGAAATGGTCAAAGGTTAGTATCTCTGCCATCTACCAACAGCGCACAGTCAAGTTAGGACCTGCTTATACAATGTGCCCTGATGCAACATGGTGGATGTTCTACTGGGCTAGACATTTCTTGAAATAAATTCAACAAATGTAAATATCTACAAATATATTTGGCTTAATTGAGAAAATAAATGCACAATATAACGTGTGGTGGATCTATGCTTGCTTCTCATTTTTCCAGTTCAATCTATTATATAAAATAATCCATGTCATTAATAATTTTAAATTCTCTAGATAGTCCTGAACCTCTTATCTATTCAGTAATTTGTCATATAAGCTCTTATCTCCTCTACTTAATACTTTGGCTGTGCCTTGCAGTTGGTGTCTGCATGTTTTACTGGTCAGGGATAGGGCTCAAGTGAAAGGGTTTTCTGGGTTTTTTTAAAGCTAGATTTTAAACTCTCTGATGTAGGACTGGTTTCTATAGAAGAAATCTATTATTCTGGATTGATATTAGGAGAAGCTTAATATATGGAGACTATGTTTATACCTGCCTAATTTGACTGATTTGAGAATCAAACTATGTTATCTAGTGACTAGTAGGATGTAGAGTGCTTTTCAGTCAAAGTACAAGAAACTATAGAATGACTACATAGGTAATTAATTAAAAATGAACACATGCATGCATTCTTCTAGAAGGAACTATACCTGAGCTTAGGAACACAATTCATCCTACAGTCCAAAGGGGACTATCAACTAACGCCATTATAAATCTGGTAAACCATTTTCTAAAGTAAAGTGAACAGGTAAAAAAGACAATTAACCTTATAAGTAGCAGGAATAATTTGGCATTTGGTGTCATAAAGATTATGGATCTTTGATTGACACAAAATTCCCCTTAAAATGTTTTGTGAATCATTAACAGAATAAACTTTAAGGGGAGGGATGACTGTCTCAACATGAAATGGAATATTTAAATGAAGAGGTGAAGAGTTATTACCAATAAATATTTCACAATACATTTTTAAAGGAAAAAAAACTTCTAAAAGACTACATATGGTCATAAATAAGATATATAAATGGTCCTGTTTAAGATTAATTTCCATTGATCAACCATAGTTGCCCTTTCCCCTCTCCAGTCCATCTTAAGTTAATTAGTAACTATAGTCCCAGTTAAGGGCCTCTCCGGTGGCGCAGCGGTTAAGCACTGTGCTGTGGAGCTGTCAGCAGAGACGCAAGTTCAATGCCGGCCAGGGAGATTCCCACATGGCGCGGCAGACCTCTCCTGCTGCACCTGCTGCTCCCCCCAGCAGTGTATTTCCATCTATCTGCCTGTTCTGCTCCCCACTCTGTCTCTGGTGAACCCTCTAGCTGCCTCACGCCTCTGGCCTGTACCCCAGCTTGTATACATAAATAAATCTTAAAAAAAAAGACAAGAAAATATAGTCCCAGTTAAGTTTAGAGTTGCTTTAAAATATGTTTAATAACTGCCTTGTAATTGTTTCTTATTAGTTCATGGAGCTGAAATATGACTTAGAATTCCCCAGCTAATCATCCCATTTTTATAGTGGAAGGTAAAATGACTTGCTGTAGTTCAAAATATGGATAAAAAGGATTTTCACCTTATGCTTCTTCTTACCAGTGAGAAGCACTTAATATAACATGCATATATTTTTTAATCAGAAAGGCTTTATTGTGTTTTATTTCTTGAAGTTAAATAAATCACAAAGCTTTAACTAATTTCATCCTGTGATGTGACTATCTTGACAATATGCATTGCATGATGGGCTTTCATTAACCTTCATTTAATTCTAATTGGCTTCATTTTTAGTTGGCCACTATTTGGTTTATTAAGATTTGCCCAAGGCAATAATAGACAGGGATGCAAACACTGCTTTAAAGAGGATGTCTGCTGATTTACATATTTTAAAAGTATTAAGATCAAAGGTAATGAGAATTTAATCCATATGGCATGCAGAAGATAAATAAGAATATTAATACTGTATCAAATACTAATTAAAAGAAACACATGGATCTAATTTTAAGAATGTAATGTAGGGATGACATACTCTTTGTAAAGCTAAGAGCCCATTCTCTTACAAAAGAGAAAGTTATTGTGAGTTGTTTTCTCCCTCAGGATGAACTACTGGCTAGTTACATATAGCTTTCATAGAGTCATGATTATTATTATGAGACAGCAACCATGCTTTAACAGTTTGCAAAGTGTTTTCACATCTTTTTTGATCCTCAAAGCAAACTTTTTAGTTACTTTAACCCTTACCCCCATTTCATTGAAGAGAAAATATGTTCATAGAATCAAATTAATCTGAAACTAACATCAGATTCTATCTTAACTCACCTCTTCCTTTCTCTCCCCTCCACCCCACCTTATTTAATAGATTGATGATAATTACTCAGAAGGGAAAAGGGAGATGAATACTCTCATTCACTGAGTCTGATGGGTGCGTAAATTGACAACAGCAATTTTAGAGTAATTATTTGTATACTTTATGCTAGTCATTCCATTTCTACGATTCTAATTTGCCAGTAAGCAGCAATTTGGTTAAATATTTATGCCTACTGATGTTTTTGGCAATTAGAAGTAAAAAAAATTTAATAAACCAACTGCCCAACAAAAGAAGAATGTTGAAATTATAATACATCTTAAATGATGTAATAGTATGGAGCTATCAAAATCATGTTTAGAAAGAATACTTATAACTACCACTAAGTGTAGTTAAGAGAAAGTGTAAATGAGAAAATGTTAAGAAAAAGTAGAATATAAACTATGTAATATAGTTTTCATATCTCTTCATATACCCCACATGTTTATACTTATTTCAGCTATGTCAGGGGTCAGCAAATAGTTTCTCTAAAAAACCAGATAGTAAATATTTTAGGTTTGTGGCCCGTAAGATCTCTGGTACACTACCCAACTCTACCATTGTGGTTGAATGCAGCATGGGTGCTACATAAATAAATAAGTTTGACTGTATTCCAATAAAACTTTATTTTGGGGCACTGGAATTTGAATTTCATGCAATGGATCACATAATGGTTGATGGGCTACAAACTATCATTACTCTTCTGACTTTTTTAAGCCATTTAAAAATATAAAAATTGTTCTTAACTCAGGGTCCACATGAAAACAACAGTTGAACCAGATATGGCCCAGGCATGAGTTTGCCATGCTCTGATTTACATTATGGATTTAAATATGCTTACCTATATGTATCTTAAATATGCTTACCTATATGTTCTACATTTTCTCTAATACATGTAATATACTTTAATAACAGGAAGAAAAGAATAAGCATTATATTTTAAAAGAAAGGATTTGTCCAAGTGTAACAAATGCTAAGTGGCAGGAGCAGGTTTTAAATAGAAAACCCCTTTCTCCCATGCCCATTGCCTCCTAGAACCTCTTGACTGGAAGGGTCTTTAGAAATCTTTGAATAGTCCACCTTTTCATTTTACAACAGGAAGTGAATAAAAACGTAGTGCTTGCTCAAGATACACAGCAATCAATGGCAGAGTCCAGTCTCCAGACTCCCTCTAGAGTGCTCTTTCCATTTCCTCCTTGATACCATTAGACATGGGCAGGGTCAGAGGGAACATCATTTATGTTTTTCACTCTCCAAATCACTTTTTATTTTGTATGTTCCCTTTCCTTTGTGGCTTCTTTAAATATCTGTAGGCTAATCTATAACAACACCAGAGGCCTGATGTCCTAATAAATCTTCATGAGAGAGTTTCACTTGTAGAGCAAGGTAGCTGGAAAACAGTGTTTGTAGAGTGAGTTTTGTCAGAGTCAGGTTATGAAGATTCGACTGGGTGGTTAAGCCCTTATCTGTGTAAGCCCTTCTCTGTATTCCTGACCAGCCCCCCTCCAAGGGACCTTCTCTGCTCTCCCAGGTACCTTCCAGGATTAGAACTTCCTCTTATAGTTGGCCTACTCTCTAACTATAGTCTTATCTAGGGGAAGGGCAAAGGATACAAGCTAAAAGTCCTTGCTTTAGGTCCTACTTTACTGCTTAGCTCTACAGTCCCAAGAATGTTTTAAGAAAATTGTCTGTCATTTTCATTCACTACCCAACGTTTACTGATCAGCTATAATTACATCAAGTTCACTTTGCTAGGCAGACCTGGGGATTATGACAGGCTGCCCCTCACTATCAATAAAATGACAATACTCATTTCCTGGGGAGTTGGGTATCCAAACTAAATTTTTCGCAGGAAATATTTTTAAAGCTTGAGCACTATGCAAATGTGAGAGGCAGTTTTTCTTATTGATGTCTTTGTCCCTCACTAAAAAATCAAAGGTGAGAGACTGAGACTTTAACAACCTTTAGCTGGAGAAGGAGGGTACGGGATGTCCTGAGAGAATTTTAAGATCGCAGGTTTCTAGAAATAAGAACAGACTGTCTACAGGTCCTGGCTTCATGATTAGCCTGTCCACGTGGTAGCATAAGCAGCTGTCAGCAAAGCTGATGGGAGTCATTTGGATTAAGTTGAACTCACTTGTGATATGCTCTGATGACTCTGAATTCATAGTCACAAAATAGTAGAAATACCAAAATATTAAAAAATAAACGTCCCTATCTCCTTATCGCACACATGCACACGCGCGCGCACACACACACAAAATTCAAGAAAACTTTCTATTCAAATGAAGGTTTTTGGTGATTTTAAAGTACAAAGGGGAAGCAGTTTATAAAGGATAATTCTACTTAAGAAGCCAAGCAAAGGTGAAAGATTTACTCATTCTTCAATATTTAATAGTTACTGTATTCAGATCTCATATGGATTATATATCCCACAATTGTTTAATGTATGTATGTAAAACTATGTCTTTAAACCTGCATGACCTTTTATAATCACACATATGTTTAATTATCAGATGACTTCATTGTAAAGATTTTGCTGGCAAGTTACTATACACCTAATCAAACTAGCTGAAACAATAAAGAAGATTTATTGACTCACTTGAAATATCTTGAGTACAGGAGGCAGGACTTGATCAGGACTTCAGACTCTGTTCTTTGCAGTCCCTTAGTTCTGATATCACCCATGGTTTAGCTTTACCCTCAGTTTTGGTTCCTCTTAAGATAGCAAAATGACCTCAACAGATGTAAACCGTGCATCTAAATAAAACCTTGTGCACATGGAGATAGTGCCTCCACATCCCAGAATCTGATGGGACTACCCCAATCCATCACTGCGGCCGGGGACTGCGGTTGGCTAATTGACAAATGCCTGGGTTGCATGCCCCAATTACTGTAAGAAAGTGAGTGGGGTTATCCTGATTTAGACCTACTAGATCCAATGCCTGGATCTGGAGGTAGGTCTGTCTCTCCTAAACACATGATGCTCTGCATAGTGGAAGGGGTGAAGTGGATACTGGAGAGACAACAGTGTTTATCAGTGAAGGTCCGGTCAGAAGACAGAAACCACACCTGTCATTTTAACAAAGAGAATTTATCATCTCTTTCATTGTTAACCAACATTAAGGAGCTGAAATGGTAAAACACTGCAGTATCCCATAAGTAATAACTTTAGGAAGCAGTTACCACTCCTAAAGTTTGAGGAACAAATAAAAGGTGTGACTGTTAGAACTTAGGCTTGGTTAAGAGGCCTCACATTGCTCTCATTAGGGTCACTGCCCCACTGGTACTTGTGTCTAAGAGGATGCAGTGAGGCTGTGTCTGGTAGTGTGGAGTCACTGTGAACTCAAACTGTGACTAAATGATCTAAATGAACTGCTGCCACGCTGAAGATCTGTGACTGCAAGGATACTAACAGGAACACGAAGCAGAGAGGAAGAAGCCAGTCTCACCTCCCTTCTCCAGTCTTGCTATCTCCTTCTAACAACCCCTGTTGTCAGGGCCTAATAGGGAGTCATATGGCAAATAAGAAACCAGGTTGTAGGATCCAATCCCACCATCACAGCATGTATTACCAAGAGTATTGGTCATACTACTGGGGAAAAGGAAAATAGAAATCAACGTACTTATATAAAGAAAAGCAAGAGTAAAATATTTAAAGCTGCCGTAGTCCTTATATTGTAATTGAACTGGTCCTAAAGACATAGTTGATGTTATAACGTCTTTGTTCCTTACTCACTGTATGATCTCTCAATCAAGACCTCAGCTTGTTGAGATTCTTTACCTGTAAAGTATCCCAAACCTTTGCCTGAATGGTCTGAATCTTCACTGGTTCTGCGTATTTCTACATGCTCTTGTCTTCCATTAACTTTCACTGTCAGACCTGGAAGTACTGAGTTATACCCAGTGAATGTCTTGGGCTCTAATTGGCATCCTCTTTTCCCCTGATATATAGCCCCAATTCCTTGCTAGCAGGATCAGTCAATCCAGTAGAATAATCCTTTTCTTTACCTGTTGGTTTAGTGGCATGGAAGCCCAGAATGCCAAGACACAGTCTCATCTTATAATTTAATAGAACTATTGGGCATCTCGGTGAAAGAATCCTACCAGAATGCTTGGGTACTAATATCTTCAAACCAGGAGAACTCAGTTGTGGGGATAAGAAGCAAAAAACCTATATAAAACTACTTCAATTATTTAGGAAATAATAAAAAAAATTGTAGAATAGACCCATCATCTCTTATTTATCACTCCTTGAAAATAGATTTTTTTATATATATTTTTATTGTTATTTATGTCTTTTACATTTTGTTTTCCCCTTGGGTAGCCCACCACCAATTCACCCGTGATCCATCTCCATGGTCCCTTGTGTTCTTTTCTATTCCATTTTGTGCCCTTTGTGCCCTTTTCCTTCCCTCCCTCTGCCTCCCTTCTCCCACCCCCACCCCCC
>PVIJ01021321.1:0-18787 GCA_004024925.1 Scalopus aquaticus | reverse complement strand
CTACACCACAAGCATTGTTCCTCAGATGCTCTTTAACCTGGGGAGTTCCAAGAAGACGATCAGCTATTTGGGGTGTGCAGTTCAACTTTATTTCTTCCATACAATGGGGGGCGCAGAATGTCTGCTTTTAGCTCTTATGTCTTTTGACCGCTACGTGGCCATCTGCAAGCCCCTGCACTACACCCTCATCATGAATCGGAACCTCTGTGTTTTATTAGCATCCATTGTGTGGCTGATTGCGATCGCCTTTTCTATCTCAGAGGCCACTGCCACGTTACATTTACCACTGTGTGGAGTCAATATATTGGATCACTTGTTGTGTGAGATTCCAGTTTTGATAAAGACCGCCTGTGGTGAGAAGAGTGCTAATGAGCTAGCACTCTTTTTGGTATGTATTTTTCTATTGGCTGTTCCACTATGCCTAATTCTTGCTTCCTATGCTTCTATTGGACATGCTGTATTTAAAATAAAATCTTCTGAGGGGAGGAAAAAGGCATTTGGGACATGTTCCTCCCATCTAATTGTAGTGTTATTATTTTATGGTCCAGCCATTAGCATGTACCTTCAACCTCCCTCCTCTTTCACAAGAGACCAGCCCAAGTTCATGGCGCTTTTCTATGCAGTGGTGACTCCTACACTTAATCCTTTCATTTACACCCTGAGGAATAAGGATGTAAAGGGCTCCATAGGTAACCTGGTAAGGAGCACTTTCACCTCCAAGAGATAGTTGGTAAACATCAAATTAAATTACTTCACATTTACTTTAGGTATATAGGAATTTCTCTAACATCTCATTTTATCTCATATTTTCCCAGATGTTTCATGCAAAACATGTCATATTTACCATATTATGTGTAATGATGTTAGGCAAGGATGATACAGGCTACATGCACTAGTAAGAACACTGTTTATGAGAACGTATAAAAATAATTCTATTCTTGTTGATATGTACCTAAATAGTAACTATGTTAAGAGAGCAAAAAAGTAATAAAACAAAATATGTTAAAGCTTATGATTCCGATGTAAACATGGAGTGTCACAGCATCCATTATTTTATCACAATGTAACCTGAGAAACTTTTCATTTGTCTCTGCTAGATTGACCCTGGTGGATGTAGGTAATTTAGTTACACTGTGCATTTTTGTGAGGATCTCTGTATTTTAAATAACAACCATGAATGTCTTAAATTTACCCACCTCAATTTATGTATGTGCTATGATTTCATCAAAAACATTAACAAACTGTTGTGTAGTGTTTTGTTACCTTAATTAAACAAATTATCTTAAAGTACTCTAGAATAAAAATACAGATAAAAAGTATATGAATTTCACTGATCCTTTTGAATACAAGCAAGAATATTCTGAATCACTGAGAGAACATTGATTGATATTAATAATACCTTGCTACTTGAAAACATTTCCTTACATAAATTAGAACAGCATGTATATCTTTTAATACTGGCGAATAATCACTATGACAATGAAATACTTTTATTTCTGGAATGAAAGGTAACTATTACTTCAACAAACAATAAGATTGTATATTGCTTGATATAAATTTTGGATGCAAATTATGTCCGGAATATTAATGAAAGTTGTTTTAATTTTTATTTATTTTTTTACATTGCTTTTAATATTCAGACAGTCTTTGATTTCTCCCCTTAGGAGTCCCTGCAGTTCTCACACCACCACAGCACCCATGACCCATAACAGCCCTTTTCTTCCTTTCCCCGTTTTAACCCCTTTCTTACCTTCTGATGGAACTCTCTGATCTATAGTAATCTTGCAAGTTTTGCCTTTTTCCTGACTCTTTGTTCTCTATATTCCACATATACATGAAACCATCTGATAATCTCTTTTTTCTTCTGACTTATTTTGCTTAAAAAAAAAAAAAACCCTTTTAGCTCCATCCATTTGTCCATTCATATATTCCTGGGAGCTGCACTTTATCTTCAAGTGGATCCTCCTGGAATTACAAAGCATGTTCTGCTTTGTGGTATTCATAAGTGCAGCCACTGATATTGGGTGACAAAATAATGTGTGCATTAAGTTTATTTAAGAGACCATTATTAAGAAGGAAAATTTGACACTCTTGCATGTATAGAAAGCCATGTAGGAGGTTTATTTTACCATCTAAACCTTTCAAAGGTTGTTGGAGAACTTTCTTTTGTGCCTTTCCCATAATCCCAGTGAAAGATATTATTTTCTCGCTGATCTGAGCTACTTTAGAACTCAAAAAGGAATGGATTCCTCAAGATTTTATCAATCAAACAGTCCTACTGGGATTTCAAGTATGTTATCATAACAGACGTTTTAATATGTAGTGAAGCTTATTGGTCTCCCTATTTTGGAATTTAGTCCCAAACCTGGACTAACATTAGTCCCTTTTCCTCTCCCTTTGTTTTTTCACTCCCTTTACTATGTATATATTCACTTCTGTGACCCCTGGCTCAATACTTTTGAATTACTTTCATCTGCTTCCTCCTCTTTCTCCCCACTTTCTCATGCCTTTTCCCCTTGTTTCCAACTTGGTACACATGCCCTTCCAATGTCCCTCTACCTTACAAAAAACACACTGATTCTTTGTTAGGGTTTCACTTATATTTCATCTCCATGCCCCTTCTTTGTTCCTCTTAAACCCTTTCTTGTCTGCTCTCTCTATAATAGAAGCCTAGACCTCTTCTGTTGAATTGCAAACTCTAAAGGTCATGTCCACCAATTGGTAAGAACTCATTTCTATGGTACCTTCTACCTTGATTAATTCCCTCCTTACATGTGGAGTACTCTACACAATAAATATCATATTAATCATCTGAGTAATTTTTGAGCAAATGAATTCATGCCTGTGTAAAATTGATAAGTATAAACAATTCTTCCAAAAAACACAGGTCCTCATTTGCTTTTGGTTGAAGCTCTACTATATCATCAAAACTCTTTTGTTTAGGTATTCCTTTCCTTAATACTGTGAATAAGCACTTCTTACAGTGTTCCAATATATTCATTTTCCCTCATTGTGGTCCCCATGAGGATTTACCATTGGGACATACACTTCTGGTTCTGGGGACTCTACATCCTCCGGAGATGAGAAATTTTATTATCAGTCTTTCCAAAAACCATTATCTGCTCTCTCATATTCATAATACATAACATGAATTATGTCAATCAGCCAGGTAGGCCAACTTGATATGAACATAAAATCAAATAAATCGGTATCCTTTGAGTTTTAAGACCATTTATCAGCTGTACTGAGAATCAATTGCAGAGCAGGGAAGTGCACATCCACCCAATTAAATTAAAAATGGAATATTTATAACATCAACATAATAACACAGTAACACTGGACCAAAACTGGTCGTGGAAAGTTAAGATGGGTAACATAGGAAAAGTCAGTGGACCCAGATAGCATAGGAGACCTCCACGGGCCGAAGCGACACAAGCAGAGACACCAAATGTCCAAACCCTCACTCCTAGCCCACTGTACCCATGCAAACACCTTATTCTCACACTCTCAGTGGCTACCCACTTGGGCCCCCACTCAGCTCAGACAGATTTTTCTGTCCTTTCTTTTGTCAATAAATCTCTTGTTTTTCTATGACCTTGCTCTTGTCATTGAATTATTTCTTCACCAAAGACAAGAGCCAAGAAAGAACCTACATGGGATCCTCAGACTCTGAGACTGCTGCTCCAAAATCCTGATTCAGTACCTTGAAGTATACCAACTATCAATAGACAGTAAGGTCTTAAATACAGGACCTCACTGAGGAGGCATAATAGTGGGATTGTATATGTGAATCAGATCATACTTAGCACATCCAAAGCTGTGATTACTTCCTACATTCTTTCCCTCCTGCTATATCTGCAACAAGCTCATCCATCATTTCCAGGTTGCTTTGTGTTTATTGATTTGATCTTAGAAAGTGACATAAAAGATTTGTCATATGTCATATACACAGACGAATATACCAATAGGCGACTTGAGATTTGAATGTAATAGGACAGCCAAAAGAGAGAATGAAGATGCCACAGAAATTAAAAGCCATTATAGATTATAAACTAATGAATTAAAACTTCAAAGCAGCTATCATAAAGAAACTCAAAGTGATACAATACAATTCAGAAAAGAAAATGAAAAATGCACATATAAAATATAAGTACAGAAGGAAGATATTGTAGACACAAATTAAAAAATAAAATATTCAGAATGTGAAGAGCTAAATAAATGAGATCAAGAATGCTATAGAAAGCCATAGAATTGGAATTGACCTTATGAAAAAAGTCAGTACCTCAAGCATACAAACAGACATGATTCAGGTAGGTGAAAGAGAGAAACAAGATATTTTTCATGCCATTTAATGTTTTCTATCTGACTCTACTAGGAGTGGCAAAATAAAGATAATGGGTATCTGAGGTTGTGAAGAGAGGGAGAAAGAAAAAGAGAGCTTATTCAAAGACAATAACTGAGAACTTTGCAAACCTGGGAAAGAAACTGAATATATTAATCAAGGAAGCTAACAGAACCCTAGCTATCTAAATGTAAATAAACCTACACCAAGACACAAAATAATGAAATTGTCAAAAGTCCAAGAAAAGGAAGACTATTAGTCTATGGCCATCTCACCCTGAATGAGCCTGATCTTGTGTGAGATGTAATTTCAATTGCAAGATAAATAAAAAATAAGCAAGTTTAACTGTGTCAAACTAAAAGTGTGTGTACCTTAAAGGAAACCATCACAAAAAACAATATATCATCCTACAGTTCAGTAGAATATATTTGTACATTACACATCTAACAGGGGCCTAATTTATGAAATAGACAAAGTGCTAACACAATCTAACAACAACAAAAGAGATAACTCAATTTAAATTGTGCAAAACTCTAAACAGACATTTTCTAGGGAATATAATCAGATGACTTACACACATATGCAAAATAACACTTCACCCCATTAGGAAAGGCCCATTTTGAAAGAATGAAAACAAAAAGAATGGCGAAGATGTGAAGAAAAGGAAAATCACATTGTTGGTGTTAATGTAAGTTGGTGCCATATCTGTGGAAATTTCTTCAGAAAATAACAATGGAACTCCATTATGATATAGCAACACCTCTGCTAGGTATTTACCTAAATAATATGAAAACTCTAATAAAAAATAGCTTATATATTTCTATCTTCATAGTAGCACTGTCTACAATTGCCAAGTCATGAAACCAACTTTGGTGCCCACTGACAGACTGAATAAAAAAATTGTGGAATAAATTTTCAATGGAATACAATTTGACTATTTAAAAATAAGAAATAGTTCCACTGTGGACAAAATGAATGGATATTAAACTAGTCATGCTAAGTGAAGTAACTCAGAAAGTGAAAAACAGATATCAGATGGATTCACCTATTTGCTATAAATAACAACAACAATAAAGAAAACACTGGTAAAATACAGCTAAACAAATCTTAGACTTGTTGAAAAACTAACTAGTTACCAAAGAGGATGAGAGAAGAGAGGTAGAGCTAAGGGAAGGAGGGAATAGGGCATTGCATGGAGGTTTGGTGGCTGGAGAGTACATATGTACATATACAGTACACATACAGTACATATGTACTATATGTACATATGAAGGAGTGACACCCAAATTTATATAGGATTGTAAACAACTGAAAAATTTAATAACTAAATAAATTATTTAATTTTTTCACTGTGCTATTTTTATTGAGGCAATGCTGATTTACAATATTGTATGACTCTGATGTACATGTCCACACATCTTCACATGTATGTTACCACATCATAACCATCACCAGAATAACAATTTTCTTTGCCTGAATAATATTCCTTGTGGAGAATTGTGAACTATTATCCAGATAAAGAAAAAAATTAGTCATTAAACCAAGTAGATATTGAAGAACATTAAACACAAATTACTAATTGAAAGAAGCCAATCTAAAATATCATAGATATGATTCCAATCATAAGACATTTTTCAAAAGGCAGAACTATGGAGAGTAAATTAGTGGCTGTCAGCCTTAGAAAGAGAAAAATGGGTAGAGAATAGAAAATTTTTGTTACAGTGAAACTATTCCACATAACACTGTAATCGAGATATGTCTTCAAACATTTGTCAAAACCCATAGATTGTAAAACACAAATATTTAATTCTAATACAAACTGTAAAGTATCTGAAAATAGCATTCCATAATCAAAATCAATTGACCAAGTATGACAATGTGTACCACACTTCTCTAAGATATTAGGAAAAACTGTGTGTAGAGGGAAAAGGAATACACAGAAAATTTACACTGTTTCTTCTATGTAAAAGTAAACTTCCATGAAGTCACTCATTCATTAATTTACAAAAGGAAGAGGAAGTAACAGACAAAAAACAACATGATTAAACTACATGCTGTCTGTGAATGATTTATTTATTTAAAAACTCAGATAGTTTGAAACTGAAAAAAACAAAAGTTATATTTCATTTAAACAATAACCAAGAGAGCATGAGTGACTATGCTGATATAAAATATAGACATGAGAGTAATTGTTACTATAAACAAAGAAGTACATTTCCTAATGATAAAATTAGTCAGTTCATCAAGAAGATTCAATAACTTTAAACATGTATTCCCCTAGCAACAGAGTGCCAAAAAGGTGAAGTAATGACCACATTTTTTTTTTGAGAAATGTACAGTTTCAATAGTAATACTTGCAGTCCAATGTCCCCTTTTTATAATGGATATAACAACTAGGGAAGCTAACAAATAGAAGATCTAAACGATATTATAAATAAACTATACCTAACAGTCATCCATAGGACATTCCACCCAATAACAGCAAAATACACATATTTCCTTGTCCACATGGACCATTTTACAAGATAAGTGAAGGGTAGGCAGAAGAGTTGTCAGGGTTTTCCGCCTACCCCCTTGGTGATGGACATCTGTAGGCCTACGTGTGCCTGATGGCAAGTGCCTGAAGAAGGGTGCAGTGTGGCATAGCGTGGAGTAGGGTGGCATAGCATGGCATAGCCTGGCATGGCATGGTGTAGCCTGGCGTAGTGTGGTGTAGCGTGGCGTGAACATGTGCGAGGCAGACGCAGAGAGCACAAGGAAGAGGAGCACAACGGTAGCAGTGCAAGAAAAGCAGTGCAAGGAAGCAGAAAAGCAACGAGACCCTGAGAGGGCGCCAGAGAGCACAGCGAAGGTGAAGATTTGCCGGGGACTAGGAGGTCTTCCAGCCTCCTGGAACCCTGGCCACGCTACCTGTCTTGTACATGGTTGCCACTATACAAGAAACCAATTAAAAGCCTGCCAAAGCCACCAAGGTCTCCAGAACTGTTCTTACCTGTCTACATGAATCATGGCAACCTGTACTGGTGCCGGACTGGCACAGTAGGCTGGCACTACAATAGACCATAAATTAAGTCATCAAACAAGTCACAAAAATTCAACCTGATTGAAATAATAAATTATACCCTCTGACCACAGCGGAAATAAATGAAAAATCAATAACAAAAATATTTTGAAACACATGTATGTGGAATTTAAACAACACACCCCTAAATAATATGTGGCTCTGACACTCATAAGGGGAATTATTAAGTAATTTCAGAGGAAAGAAAACAGAAATACAACATACTAAAACTTACGGAATTATGCAGAAGTGTATCACATAAAGGTGTTAAAAAATAAAAGTTCCTTGATCCAATCATCTATTTTTGGACATCTGGCTACCCAAGGGGAATACAAAATGTAAAAGACATAAATAACAATAAAAATATATATTATAAAAAATAAATAAATAAATAAAAGTTCCATTATTGATTTGTTAATTTATCTCGCATGAAAATGCACGTGTAAAAGTCAAATGATATAATACTTACAAGATAATTGTCTTATTTTTGAGCATTAAATAACCATTATATTTTCACCATTAGTTTCAGTTAGTTTGTAAATAGATAATATGCCATCTATGACCCCAGTAGACAACATACACTCCAACTGGGAAAATGAGGGAAGTTTAAAAAAGAAAGGATTTACAAAGGTGTGGTAACTATTTGGAATGTGATAACTATTTGAATTTATATATGTGCACTTTACATTCACTATCCAGTATCTAACAAAAAATAGGGAGCCTGTGATAAACTCTAGTTCTGAAGTAGCACAGGGAGAAGTGGGACTGGAAACAAGAAAGAGAGAATTTGTACAGAGCTACCCACAGGAGCTCTAACCTTTGATTGAGAAATATAGATAACTTCATGTGTGCCAACTGAGCAGAAAAAATGCCCCAAACTTGTTCTCTTCTTTTCTGATTTTTCAACTGGTAACTATGTTTAACTAAACACAACCAGAAGCTACAAATCAATGAATTCCCTTGAGTCAGACATCTGAGAACACAGGAGATAAACATATTCTTGGGAAAAATAGTGGATCTGGGGTGGAGGATGTGTGTGAAAAATATCCATTGTGTGGATAACATGGAATGATACATACCCATGTGATACTTGATATGTTTAGGAATGAAGAGGGATTACAGGCCTTTGGAAGAAGCTGCCAAAAGACACCTCTTCATTTGTACCTGCTGTTTTGTGCATTTGAATTTGTTTTGCAAAATTATTTGCTAGTGAGTTATGTGTGAATTTTTAAACTTGTTTATATGCAGATGAGTAATATTGTGTGGTGCATGTAAGAGCTAATGATAATTTTTGTATGAGATTCTACAATTTATCACTGTATGTATTTGTATTTGTATTTGTATATGTATACATATATGTATATGTATTTGTATTTATCATACAAAAATTTGTATGAGATATTCTACAATTTATCACTGTATACTATTCAGGGAACTCACATTTAAATTTTGCAAGAGTGTTAATTCAAATGAACCTTGCTCTATTTTTATCTTATTTAAAATTAGTGTCCACTGCATTGAGAAATCAAAATAGTTTATATTACAACAAATCTAAAAATAGAAAAGACTTTCCACCAACCTCAAATTGGTAGATAACTGATTGTACTTAAGAAGTACTTCTACAGAGAACTCAGTTAATTCATTTGGGAAAAGCATAAATGTTGTGTTTGAAAACAATGCCCAAGAGTCTCAGGTTTATAAAATAACTAGTGCATTGAAGAACCTTGATATTATTATCATCCTCTTAACCCATGCTTTTATTCTCTTTGGCACCTTTGTATCAATGAGAAACATACTTTTTTAAGTTATTTCTTAAATACTCAGCTGTGTACTACAGAGTCTCCATTTTCTGAACATTTGGAAGATTCATGTATTACTTCAAAATTTCTTTTTACTGGATAACAGTCATCAATATAAGGTAAGACATGTATCTTGCAGGCTAATCATTCTTAGGAAAAATTGGAATGTGTGGATATCAGAATATGTGACATACATAATATTTCATTTCTGACAACGTTTTCTATATTTTGGAAATATTTACTTTGAGGAGTTAGAAAAAGCAATTAAGTTTCTCTTTGTAATTATTCTTTCTGTCTACCATTTATTTATATTGTTTAATCTTTCCAATTTTCCTTTTATTTATTTTTATTGAGGTAACATGGCTTTGTAACACTGTATATGTATCAGTGTATAGCACTGTATATTCATAACTCTGCAAAAGCATGTGATCACTCCCTGTCCATAACAATGCAACAAAAATCTTCCAATATTAAAACTATTTAAATTTCAACATGTCCTATAGCTGGCAGATGTTAAATGTGTAAAGTAGGTAGTCTTCATCCAATCATATTAAATCTTAAAATACATGATGGAAATTTGATGAAATGATCTGTTCAAATATAGTATATATTCAGTTGTTTTAGTTTGAGATTAAAGAATCTTTTTTTTCTTCAATGCAGCTATAAAGCACAGTAAATATATATGACAATAGTGATATATAAATAAGTTCCACTAGAATTAACATGTGAGTGAAGATACAAAGGATGAGTCAAAAGAAACACATTCTGAAACTTTTAAAAATGACTCTAAATATTCACAATTAAATAGAGTTAGGAATAGATAGATTTTGTGAACTAAAAACATCACTGGAAGTAGAAAATCCAAATGTTATGGAATCCAAGAGTCAAAAGTAATGAAATATAATAATGACATGGAAACTATTAACGATCTAGAATAGAATTATAAATCTTAAGCATATTTCAACAGTACATGACATTGATTAGAATATATGTGGTGGTAACTTCTAGGGAACTATATGGGGGGAAATAGAGACTCTGCTTTCTTCACCATTCACAAACCAAAATACTCCCACTAGGAAAAATAATACAAATTTAATATTACTACTGTAAACATACTTGACTGAACACTGTCATTAGAGTTATTTAGAGCTAATTATGAAACAAATCATAGGGGATCAGATCTAAACTTTTTAAAAAATTGAAGAATAGTCCATGGTAGACAAATCTAAAAGGTGAGTATAATGATGTGAAATTAATAGAACAGATGTGTTATTGTACAAACATTTAATAATGTGGGTAGATCACAAGTTTTTTTCAGCTTTATTTATTTATGCATACAAGAGCTGGGGTGTAGGCCAGAGGTGTGGGGGTTAGAGGCTTCACCAAAGACAGAGTGGGGAGCAGAACAGGCAACTTGACTTAAGTACACTGCTGAGTGGAGCAGCGGGAGAGCTAGGAGAGGTCTGCTGCACCATGTGGGAATCTCCCTGGCCGGGGATCAAACTCATGCTGTAGTGACTGTTGATAGCTTCATAGGCTGAGACTTAATCCTTTGTGTCACCAGGGAAGCTCTAGATCACAATTTTTGGAATATTTATTTAGCAAATCAAATTCATTCATTCCATGCTTTTATACACAACTCATCTATAACTGTATTTTTACCTAAATCAGAGCTTAGGTCAAGATGTAGAGAACACACTTGTTCAGAAACATACACCCTAGAATATAAATGTTTTCTTTGAAATATTGAAACTCTGAATTTATAGTCTCATTGTCTCACTATGCCATTTAAGGAACTAAATCAATTGCTTTTCGATCACCAGAACCTCTCCAGTTATTATCAGACAACAGAAATAGATGATCAACAATATATGAATACATGGACAGTAAAATTTTCTTTGTAATAGGATTGAGGATGATTATTAAATGATTTAATGTTGTAAAAATCTTACTGAAGTATTTGACATACAGAGTTCATTAAGGATTAGTTGGAATAATTATTATATTACCAGAATATTGCATACTTCTGACCAAGGGATTATGTGTTATCAATGGTACATATTCTCCTGAGAGAGAATGATACATCTTAGCCCTGAGTAGTTTTGTGTCATTGTACAGGATGACTCTGAGAATTTAGTGAAATGGATTTAACTATACACTTTGTAATTGTAATAATATAATTGTTACTCTAACCCTGTTCATTGATTGATAGGATAACTCAGAATTTTACTCTTTGATGTGTTATTTTAACTTCCCATATGAAGATTCCTAATATTATAGAAGATTCCTGTTTTTATTAAACATTCCTCACTACTAAAGGAAAAAATAAAAGTGTAAACAAAACCTAGTTACCTAATAATTGTCTCAAAACATTGTTTTATTCAGTTAATTGATATCATTATCATGTACCTTTTATCTAAAATATTTTTCAATGTTACATATAGAAAATAATTTGTCTGTGAATTGGAATATTGACTTTCCTCCTGAGATCTGTCCTCTAGAGTTAAAAGATGTATTTATAGCTATACAAATCAACTAAGTGCATCAATGATAATTCCAAATTCATACACAAAAAAGTTAATAAAGATGCTACACTACAACACTACTACACTAGAATAATAGCAATATATTAAATTCTAGCATGAAAGAACAAATTCCCATTTTGAATGAAGTGGTCATGCAAAGAAAAAATATAGCCTCTAAAAAAATATTTAACATACGTGAACAGGTCACAATTCAACCCTATTTATACTTCAGGAACATGAAAATGTTTAATTGCTAAATTCCAAATTTCAAAGATGGATATGTTTAAAACCTCAAAAAATAAGACATTATTTCAGCTATTTAATTCAATCTTGAAGGGTTTTCTTAATGGTTTTTATAGTTCCAAGTTGTCTCCTCCTTCTTCTATCACTTTGACTCTTCTTAATATTTTACTAATGTTATACAGCAGATTTTCTGAAAATGAACTGTCTGATTCCTGGCTGTTATGTGGTCCATAAGAACAGGTAATCTGCAGTTAACAGCTCATTTTAATGGCCTCTTCACCTGATTTTTTTAATGCACAGGTCAGTTTGAAAACCATTACTTGGCTGTCTTTAAAATACAGATTCATTTATTTTTCATTTAATTCTTGCTGTAACCCAAGTGATAGTTATTGTTATCTTTATTACACAGAAGATAAAATTCAGTTGCAGAATAGTTAGGTTTCTTGTTTAAAGTAACTTCAATGTGTAGTGTCAAAAAGAAAACCAAGTATCCATTGTCCAGATATTCTTTATTACTTTCTCCACAAGTTACTGTGTCCCCGCTGCAATGATCAATGTAGAGCTCATAACGCTTCCTTCCCATTTCCCTACTACAGGTGAAACAACTTGAAGATAATGGAACTAATTAACAAAAGTCATCCTGAGGATTTTATTCTACTAGGTTTTGCTGATCGTCCTTGGCTAGAACTTCCTCTGTTCTTTATTCTTCTTTTAACATACCCCTTGGCCATGGTGGGGAATATAACCATCATTCTGGTGTCCACGTTAGATCCTCACCTGAACAGCCCCATGTATTTCTTCCTCACTAACCTCTCCTTTTTGGACATGTGCTATACCACAAGCATTGTTCCTCAGATGCTGTTTAACCTGGGAAGTTCCAAGAAGACGATCAGCTATTTGGGGTGTGCAGTTCAGCTTTATTTGTTCCATACAATGGGGGCCGCAGAATGTCTGCTTTTGGCTCTTATGTCTTTTGACCGCTACGTGGCCATCTGCAAGCCCCTGCACTACACCCTCATCATGAATCGGCATCTCTGTGTTCTATTAGCATCCATTGTGTGGCTGATTTCAATCACCTATTCTGTCTCGGAAGCCACCTCCACATTACAGTTACCACTGTGTGGAGTCAATAAGTTGGATCACTTGTTGTGTGAGATTCCGGTTTTATTGAAGACCGCATGTGGTGAGAAGAGTGCTAATGAGCTCACACTCTTTGTGGTATGTATTTTTATGTTGACTGTTCCACTATGCTTAATTCTTGCTTCCTATGCTTCTATTGGACATGCTGTATTTAGAATCAAATCTTCTGAGGGGAGGAAAAAGGCATTTGGGACATGTTCCTCTCATCTAATTGTAGTGTTATTATTTTTTGGTCCTGCCATTAGCACGTACCTTCAATCACCAAACTCCATCACAAGAGACCAGCCCAAATTCATGGCGCTTTTCTATGGAGTGATAACACCTACACTCAATCCTTTCATTTACACCCTGAGGAATAAGGATGTAAAAGGCTCCATAAGTAACCTGGTAAGGAGCACTTTCACCTCCAAGAGATAGTTGGTAAATATCAAATTAAATTACTTAACATTTACTTTAGGTATATAGGAATTTCTCTAACATCTCATTTTGTCTCATATTTTCCCAAATTTTTCATGCAAAATATGTCATACTTCCAATATTATGTGTAATGATATTAGGCATGGATGATACAGGTTGCATGCACCAGAAAGGACACTCTGTTTATGAAAATGTATAAAAATAATTCTATTCATGTTGATATATACCAAAATAGTAACTGTGTTAAACAAACAAATAAGTAATAATATAAAGTATAGTAAAACTCATGATTTCAAGGTGGTCATAGAGTGTCATAGCAACCATTATTTTATCACAATGTAAATTAAGAAACTTTTCATTAGTCTCGCCAGATCAACCCTGGTGGAAGTAGGAAATTTAGCTACACTGTGCACTGAGTGTGAGAACATCTGTATTTTTTTTTTGTATTTTAAAAAACAACTATGAATGTCATAAATTTATCCATCTCAATTTATGTATGTGCTGTTACTTCATCTAAAGCATTAACAAAGGGCTGTGTATTGCTTTGTTACCATAATTAAATGAATTATTTTAAGTACTATAGAATAAAAATACAGATAAAAAGTATATGATTTTTATTGGTCTTTTGAATACAAGTAGGAATCCTCTGAATCACTGAGAGAACATTGATTGATATTAATAATACCTTGCTACCTGGAAGAATTTCCTTACATAAAGTAGAACAGCATTTAAGTCTTTTAATACTGGAGAATAATCACTATGACAATGAAATAATTTTATGACTGAAATGAAAAGTAATTTGATTATTTCAACAAGCAATAAGAATATATTTTGCTTGATATAAATTTTAAGTGCAAATTATGTCCAGAATTTCATTAATGAAAGTTGTTTTTATTTTTATGTATTTTCTTACACTGTTGTTAATATTCAGACAGTATTTGATTTCTCCCCTCAGGAGCAGCCCCTGTAGTTCTCACACCACCACGGCACCCATGACCCCTGACAGTGCCTTCTCCTCTTCAGTTCCATGTTTTGACCCCTTTCCTGCCCACTGATGGAACTCTCTGATCTATAGTAATCTTGCAACGTTTGCATTTTTCCTGACTCTTTGTTCTCTATATTCCATATATAAATGAAACCATCTGATAATCTATTTTTTTTATTCTGACTTATTTGCTTAAAATAAACCCTTCCAGCTCCATCCATTTGTCCTTTCATAGATTCCTGGAAGCTGCACTTTATCTTCAGGTGGATCATCCTGGAATTACAAAGCATGTTTTGCTTTGTGGTATTCATGAGTGCATCCTCTGATATTGGGGTGACAAAATAATGTGTGCATTAAGTTTATTTAAGAGACCATTATTACGAAGGAAAATTTGACACTCTTGCATGTATAGAAAGCCATGTAAGAGGGTTTTTTGTTTATTTTTTACTATCTAAACCTTTCAGAGGTTGTTGGAGAACTTTCTTTTGTGCCCTTACCATACTCCCATGAAATGATACTGTCCTCTCGCTAATCTGAGCTAATTTAGAACTCAAAAAGGAATGGATTCCTCCAGATTTTATCAAATAATCAAACAGCCCTAAATGGAATTTCAAATATGTTATCATAACAGACATTTTAATATCTAGCGACGCTCCTGAGCCTCCCTATTTTGCATTTGAGTCCCAAACCTGGGATAACATTAGTCTCTTTTCCTTTTCCTTTGCTTCTTCATTCCCTTTACTGTGTATTCACTTCTGTGTCCTTTATCGCAACTTTTGAATTACTTTCATCTACTTCCTTTCCTTTCTTTCCACTTTCTCATTCCTTTCCCCCTTTTTTGTGCCCAACCTGGTACATATGTCCTTCCATGTCCCTCTACATTCCAAAAAGCACACTGATACTTTTTTAGGGTTTCACTTTTTTTTTCATCTTCTCTATGCCCCTTCTTTGTTCCTCCTAAACCGTGTGTTGCCTGCTTTCTCAGTAAGAGAAGTTTAGACCTTTTCTATTGAATTGCAAATTCTAAAGGTTATGTCCACCATTTGGGAAGAACTCATTTCTATGGTGCCTTCTACTTGATTAATTTCCTCATATGTGGACTACTCTACCAAATAAATATCATGTTAATCATCATAGTACTTTTTTGAGCAAAAGGATTCATGCCTGTGTAAAATTGATAACTATGAATAATCCTTCCAAGAAACTCAGATCCTCATTTGCCTTTGGTTGAAGATCTACTATATTATCAAAACTCTTTTGTTTAGGTATTCTTTTCCCTAACACTGCCAATAAGCACTTCTTATAGTGTTCTAATATTTTCAATCTCTCTAATTGGGGTCCCCATGATGATTTACCATTGGGACATACACTTCTGGTTCTGGGGACTCTACATCCTCCGGAGATGAGAAATCTTATTAGTCTTTCCTAAAACCATTCTCTGCTCTTTCACATTAATAATACACAACATGGATTATGTCAATCAGACAGTCAGGCCACATAGATACAAACATAAAATCAAATAAATCAGCATCCTTTGAGTTTTAAGACCATTTATCAGCCCTACTGAGAAACAATTGCAGATCAGGAAAGTGCCCACACCTCCAATTCAATTAAAAATGGAATGTTCATAACATCAACATAACACAATTACACCGGACCAAAATTGGTTTTGTAAAATTAGGCTACAATGAATATACAAGGAGATGAAGAATTGCCTGGATAATCATATCTCAGTGCAGCATATGATGTGTCAAAAAAAATAAAAAAGCAGGAGCAAATGATAAACTGGGTGGTGAAGCATGTGGTGTAAGCATCTGTTGCACAGTATGAAAAAGAGACAATTGTAAAATACACTTCAGATCTAAAGTTGTTTATAAAGAAGGCTCAAGTATAGCCAGTTCAGTAAATGCTTATATCCCAGTTAAAACTGCTAGAAACAGTTATCTAAATGAAAACCAGACTATGTGAAAAAATTATTCTGTATTGCTGTCTGCTGAAGTCACACATTTGCCTTTCTTAAAAAAGAAGTTTTTTAGATAATATAGTGAGAGTTAAGGCAATCTATTGGTCAGTGAGATATTTCTCATTCTTTTTGCTCTGTGTTTTGAGTTGTTTGCTCTGCGTTTGGAGTTGTTCCATGATTGTGTCATCATCTTCCATGATATTCAAAAAACTTTTGAATAAACAGTTTGATTTTAATAAAATTTTGTACCTGACAAAAAACTATGTACAGCCACAGTGAACTCAAATTTCTCAGCAGGTATGGTTGTGCCTGCCTTGTTGAACCAGCCAAAGTGCAGGCCTGGAACACTTCCTTTTTTATTTTTTTTAAAGTTATTTTGGCAAGGGTCTCCTAAAGCACATCTTTGAGAGGCCTGGGTACACACCCAACCCTCATCCCACATGACCTCTGATCTGCCTTGGGGAATCCAAAGAACAAGCTTGGAAGTGGTGGGATTTCCCCACACAGTTGGAGACTGCAGGTACTATAGGCATATCACTCACAGCCTATCACAGGGAGCAACTAGAGAGGCTTCAAAAAAATGCCGTAAATCACCCACCTGTACCCCCTGCATGTAGTAGTTAGAAAGTACAATTAAACACAGTGAACACATACTGTGATCTAAGGACATTCTGGGTGCTGGTGGCCAGTGTGGACAGTCAGAGTTGTCCCCACCACCACAATCTCTTTGGTACTCCTGAAACACAACTTGCTACTACCAGAGAGTGCAGAAACCTATGGATAATATTTGAAATAACAAAATGGGCAGACAATAAAATATAGCACATGACATCTTGAGAACTCAAGGGACTATGTCACAATAAGGGGGGAATGATTCTCCAGAACATCACACAAAAATATGAAAGAACTTATCTTCCCATCAGATAAACAGTTCAAAAGTCTCATGATAGAGAAATTCAAAGAAAATGCAGGGGAAAATGAATAGCATGAGCAATACAATAAATACACAGAAATTAGAAATAAAAAATCTAAATAAAATAATAGAGTAGCAGGCTACATGAAAGATCAATAGAAGATATATAAAAATGCTTCAGAAAGCTATGGAATCAGAGTTGATGAAATGAAGGCTCAATTCAAAGATCATAAAGCAAGAAGGACCCAGGTAAAGAAGAAAGAAATAAACAAAGGAAAAAATGAACACTTCAAAACCTATCCAAAGCTTCCAGGAAAAACAACATAAGGATAATTGGTGTCCCAAAAGGGGAAGAGTGAAAGAAGGGCATACAGAATTTATTCAAAGAGTAAGTAGAGGAACATATACCAAACCTGGGGAAGGAAATAAAATACAAGTCCACAAAGCTAAGAGAACACTTGGCTAGCTAAATGCAATGAGACCTACACCAAGACTAATAGTTGTGAAAATGCTAGGAGTTGTAGACAAAGAAATAATAATGAAAGTGGCTAAGAAAAAGAAATAGGCAACCAATAAAGGAAATCCCTTCAGGTTGATATCATACGTCTGAGAGGAAACCCTATAGACAAGTAGAGAATAGAACGATATACTTGAAATATTGAACAATACAATTTGCCTACCAACAATATTATATTCTGCAAGGCTTTCCTTCAGAGATAAGGGATAAATATTTCCCCAGAAAATAGAAGCTGAGGGGGTTAGCAAACACCTGTATTCCTTTATAGAATCAAAAATAATCTAAATCAGAAGAGAATATAATGCAAAATAATAAAAAAGGAATTAGATAGAACCAGAAAACTGAAGACAAAAAAAGCAATAATACATCCTAATATATCATTAATCACCATAAATTAAACAAATTTAATTCATCAAGCAAGAGGTCAATTGGGTTAAAAAAAAATAGCCCAACTCTCTGCTGTCTTCACAGATTGACTAGATCTCCAAAGATAAACATGACAATCTTACAAACAATTATGCCTCCACCCCCAAACAACAACAACAAAAAAAAAACTGGTACAAACATACTTATTTCAGATAAAATAGACTTCCAGATAAAAAAGGTAACAAAAGATAAATGTGGATAATATATAATAATAAAGTTATTATTATGTCAGAAAAAAACTCATCAATATATGTTGGTAACCTGCCACCCTAAAGGGAGTTGGAGTTTTCTGAGAATATCTGTTTACTATGCACACAGATTTCCAGGAGGTTAGAAGTTCTGCAAACAGAACTTCTTCCCAGAATTGACTCCTGTTCTCTGAGTGTCACCTCACTGGGCAGCACTGTTGGAAGTGGCAGGGGACAAAGAAAAAACAACTCAAAAGTCCAAGTACAG
>PVIJ01021320.1:0-18791 GCA_004024925.1 Scalopus aquaticus | reverse complement strand
ATCATGTGCTTAACAAAAATATGTATCCTGTTATTTTTACCTCATTCTTGAAGTCAATCATTATCTTTAGAAACTATGCCTGCTAGCCAAATTTATGGTATAAAAAACCCCACTGTTGGGGCAATAAACGGAGCAGCCTGATCACTACTCGGTGTGCGTGCTGTCTCTCATTCCCCTTCCCCCTCTCCTGCTGCCGCCGGCGCTTTCCCCACCACCCCCGGGGACCCAACCTCGGTCGGAGCCGGCCTCCGACAGCTCATGTCATAGAAACTCGGAAAAATAGTGACATCAGAAGCCAGTGGAAACCGTGCGAGAGAGACCTGCCAGGGTTTCACTACCAATCAGCCAATTATAAATGCTGTGAGGAGGCGTCTCCTCCCCATCTTTGCACCTGCCAGGTCACCACAGGGGAAGGTCGTTTCACGAGCTGTTTACTCCCAAGGCCGTGGGGATCCAGCTCAGAACTGAACATTTAAATTCAACAAAGCGTGTTCATTCTCTGCGAGCCAGCGTGGTTGTAGGTGACACTCCTGAAGACGGGTTCTCACAGCCTGGCCATGTTCTCTGACTGAGCCTGCATCCGCTGAGACGGGCTCTTTCACTGGGGCAGCCTCTGGCAGGACAAACCGCAACCAGGAGTGGGTGCTGCCAGCTTCAGACTACACCTGTCTGTCTCCGAAAGCACAGCCAGAGCCCTGGGCACTGACCCTCCTCATTCCACTGCTGTGAATGCTGGCCCCGGCTTTCCACCTCTGTGGGTATCTTTTCCATGAGCAAAGTGGTTAAGGAGTGTGACTTTCCACATTCTTACAAGGGTAAATCTGATGGGCACCTCTACTCTCCCTGAGCCTAACAGGGTGAATGGGTAATGAGGTGAACGCACCCTGGGCCCAGGACACACAGTTTCAAAGTCATGGAAGCGTGAGACGCCGTGGTGCTGGGGTGTGAGGGGGGCTCTGTTAGACACGCCAGGGGCGCGAGTCCCAGCCACACGCCCTGCGTCCAGTCCTGTTCGGTATCACCGTGGCCGAAACCCGTCCTCATTCTCTTGGGTCATGGGACCCATGGAGAGCTGGACCCGCACCCTCTCCAGGCCTTATCTTCTTGGCTCAGCTAACCGACTGTCACGTCCGGTTCTCCTGGCCCCGGGACCTCTGGTCCTGGTGTCCACTTGACCTAGTGCGCACCCTGGTGTTTAAAAAGGCAAACTCCCATAGCGCGCCCCGCTGAGAAGGGGTCGTGAACAGATCTGGGACCCCTCTGCCCCGCCTTCCAGCTTTTAGCTCACTGTCAGTAACCGCGTGGGCCAGTGCCTCCTGCCACCGGAGACAGGCCGTCCTTTTACCTCAGACACCCACAGAGTCATTTCATGGACAGCGCACCGTTCAATAAAGGCGAACGTACCTCTGTGTCCTGTAGGGACTATCAGAATGTTCGACAAAATACAACAAATGGGCCAAAACACCAGTAAAGGTTAGTAGGCATCACGCAGCAGAACCTCGAGAGGGACACCGAAAAACTCAGACTAAGGGAGCATAGAGCCCATGAGAAGTCTCTGACAGGGCCGCCGCCGCCTATCATGGCTGTGGATGTGGGGACACTCGTTCCAAAAAGAAGGCGCAGCACTAGCAGCGGAGCAGGCGTTGCGGGCTGCTGGAGGTGCGGTGGTGAGCAAGGTGACGACGGAGAGCTCCTGACCTGGGGATGCTCCCCCCAAACTGATGGACACCTGGGCAGACGACAGACTCCCTGAAGCTGGAGACCAGCCCGTCTCTGTCAGGAAAGGTCACGCCACAGTTGGGTTTTAAGTAAGGAAGATGTCATTTGCTTTTTAAAGAGTAGATGAGCTCGACACTAATTTCAAAGGGAATTTGGGCCCATTTGTGCAGAAGCAGAAACCCCATTTAGGAAGGGAGGCCTGAGAGATGAATTTCTGCCATTTCTACTGCTTTCAACAAAACAGAACTTCACGCATCATCCAAGAGCCTCCAGTGATGACCGACAGCTGAGGAAGAACTCTTCCAAGAATCCAGGTTCAACTGCATTCCTTCTGTTTCCCTAGATCTTTTCCTGGTATCTTCTGGTGTTTATCCCTTTCCTCCTGCTTATCCAGGCACCTGGGAGTTGACCCAAGTACACACCTCAGCACTGGAGTCTCCCAAGAAACATTTAGCATCACCACAGGTTGTCTGGGGCAGGACCACATCAGCACTTTCGCTGTGCCTGGTCAGCACTAAATGCAGCAAGAGGAAGTTATTGAGGCCTGTGTCTCTACAGGTCGCTGTGGCTATTACTCAACATGAGAAAATGAGGGGCAGCGAATGGGGCTGAAGTGTCAGGGAAATGAAGAGAGGCTAGTGCTAAGTATCCCTGAGTTAAGGAGGGAGAGGCTGAGACACGGGAATTCTCACATGCCAGAACCCAAAGCATCTGAAGACAACAAAGGCTGTGGGACTGTTGCCTCAGATCATGGCTCAGGACAACAGATGCTTCAATACTGGAAATAAAGCTGGCCTTTCTCTGTGATGGGGAGCAGGCGCATGGCAGGCCGGGCCTGGCTGAAGCTGGCTGGTTTGGTTCTGTGGGTACAGGAGCAGCCTGAGGAGCAGGCGTAGCATGATCGTGTTGGTGAAAAAGAGCAACATGGCCTCGGTGGTTGAATGCTGCTAGATCAGATCAGTAAGCAACCAGATCCGTAATAGAAACACTGGTGGTACCGTAAGTGGTTATTCCTTGCTCTTCGGCTTGCTTATGTGTTAGCCCATTCTAAAGTCATGTAACACATCAGTCCAATTTATTACTTTTGTAAGTGAAGAAACTGAGGTTCCTTCCTGCCAGGCACACCAGAGTCCCAGGGTACGATCCTGGTGGGCCCGAGCTGGCCCCCCTCACCGGGAGACACAAGCATCAAAGATCACAATCTATGGCAGAAAGGAGCCTCGGGGGGCGGGATGGAAGTTATCACAACTGAAGCACTGAACAGAGCTGACTGTGGAGAGAGAGGAGAGGAGGCAGAGGTAACCCACCTCATTCCTCAAGAATTGAAATAGAAATTTAAACCCCAGTCTCCCTTTCTGACCCCACCTTATACCAAGGTAAACTATGAAGAGAAACAGAATTAAAGCTGCAGGACCCAAACCAACAAAAAGCAAATAAGGCAACACTCATGGCTAGGAAGCAAGGACTATCTGAATACAAGATGGAAAAACAAAATGAGAACAGAAACGCTGGGACACATACAGGATACAGAAAGAGTCTCTCAGACAAAGCTAAAACAATATTAAAAATGCTAATGGAGCTACTAGAAGGTCAGTCAAAGGCAGAGAGGCAGCTACAAAATCTTCAAAAGGAGATTCAGGAACAAGAGACTGAAAATATTAAAAGAACACAGTCTCTGAATGAAAAGAAGACAAATAGAAAATGCTTTAAATAGTATGAAGCTGACAGAAGAAAGAATTTCAGAAATAGAGGACTCAAATGTACAAATCACACAACCAGAAAGAGAAACGAGACATGGGAAGAATGAGGGAACTCTAAGAGAACCATCAGACATAGGATAATGGGTTTTCCAGAAGGTGAAAAGAGACAGAAGGGGTAGAGACACTATTCAAGGAAATAATAGCTGAGAATTTCCCAAACCTAAGACATAAATTAAGCACGGATGTCCAGGAAGTAGAGAGAACACTCAAATATCTAAATGTAAAATGACCTACATTGTACATCTGTAAAAAGACACATCATTGTTATCAAAAAATCAACGATAAAAAAATTTTACAGGAAGCTAGGAAAAGAAGATAATTTACAAAGGCATCTAAATTAAGCTTTCCTCAGATTTCACTCCAGTCACTCTCCAGGCAAGAAGAGAGTGCAGGGATGTTTTCACAGGATTGTGAAAGGATCTGCCAGCCAAGAACACTGTATCTTACAAAATTATTCAAATATAAAAGGTGAAATAAAGGTTTTACCAAGCAGAAGCTAATGGAGTTCATCACCATCATACATGCCCGACAAGAAGCGCTGAGAGAAGTCCTACAAAAAACTAAACTCGAAACTGAGCAAAATGACCAACAGAAATACAAAGCCAGAAACATGCGCAAGGCTATCATGCATCCGCAACAAACCACTAATGGGGAGGAAGAAATGGACAGACTCTGTAGAGTTAAATGTCAGAGATGGCACCTCAAAGGGCTTTTTCAGACTGTAAGTTAGGCATAAACCCACTGTAACCACTAACCAAATATCCAGAATAGAGCCTCTCAGGTGACGAGACAAAGACCTTGATAGAAATACGAAGGGAAGCCACTCAGAAGTAGCAGAGAAAAGCAAATGGAAAAGGAAAGAAAAGCGATTAAAAAAAACACCCCAGAATGACTGAAAGTATAAATCAGTCATCCTAGATGTCAACAGCCTAAACTCCCAGTCAAAAGGTACTTAATGACAAATTGGGTTTACAAGTTTCAGGTATCTACCCTTTGTATACAAGACACCCATTTAAAACCAAAAGACAGAAACAAACTGCAAATGAAGGGTTGGAGCAAATTCTCACAAGCCAATAATGCAGAATGAACAGCAGGAAACACTATTTTCATATAAGATAAACTAGCCTTTCAACTAAAAAAAAAGAATCAGCGACAAAGATGGACACAATATAATGCTAAGGGAACAATTCAGCAAAATACAGAACTTAGAAATATCTATGCACCTAACACAGGTGCACCTACTTATATAAAGCTCTTATAAACACACAAACAGCGTACTGATAAAAAGCAATTATTGTTGGAAACCCCAACAATCATCCAAACAGAAAATTAAGAACTAAAAAACATAAATGAAGTGTTAGAATAGATGGATTTTTTTTCCATTTTTTTTTATTGTTATTTGTGTCTTTTACATTTTGTATTCCCCTTGGGCAGCCCACCACCAATTCACCCTAGAATAGATGGATTTATTGGACGTTTATAGAGCGTTCAATACCAAAACAAATCCCCTTCTGTGGTGCACATGAAACATTCTCAAGAATAGAGCATATACTAGCACATGAAACATGTCTCAGAAAACATACAAAAATAGAAGTATCAAGAATCTTTATAGCCATAGTGCTATAAAGTTGAAATTAACCACAAAAAAATACTGGGATAAAGCAAAATATGTTGAAACTAAACTAAATGCTTCTGAACAATGAGGAAACTAGAGAAGAGCTCCAAGACTATCAGATTCTAGAGACCAGCAGAAATGGAGAGACAGACACACCAGACCCTATGGGATGGACTGACAACTTTACTTTATGGCAAGTTCACAGCAACACAGGCCCACATTAAAAAATAAACCTTAAATAATCTAACTCTCCTAGTGAAAGAACTAAAAAAAGAACCGAAGCAACCAATAACCAGTAGAAGAAATAAAAAATTCAAGCAGAAATAAATGAAATGGAAAACAATCCAAAGAATTGGTTCTTTAAAAAAATTAACAAAATCACCAAGCTTAGTTTGGCTTACAAAGAAAGGAAGAAAGAAAACCCAAGTCAATAAAATCAGAAATGAGGAAGGCAAAGTTAAAACAGCTGCTGCAGAATTACACAGGATCACAAGAACTATTACAAATGTCCCTAAAAAAACAAAATAGACAAATTCCTGAACTCACCTAAGTTCCCAAGACTGAACCGGGATGTAAAAGCATAACCACGCACACTGACAGTAATACTAAGTCTCCCTACGAACAAAAGCTCAAGCCTCCCCAGTGAATTTTGCCAAACCCTCAAAGAAGACTGAATGCCTACCCTATTCAAGCTCTTCAAAAAAAAAAAAAAAAAAAAAAAAAAAAAAAAAAAAAAAAAAAAAAAAAAAAAAAAAAAAAAAAAAAAAAAAAAAAAAAAAAAAAAAAAAAAAAAAAAAAAAAAAAAAACCAACCCAGGGTAAGAGGTAGGAAAACTCCCAACCCAACACATTCTATGAGGTCAATATTACCCTGATCCCAAAATTAAATAAAGACAGTAAAAAAGAAAAGGTAATTATAACCAAAGATGCAAAAATCTTCAACACAAACCTGGCAAACCCAATACAGCAACCTATTAAGAGAATCGTCCATCACAATCAAGTAGGCTTCACCCAAGGATGCAGGGCTGGTGCAACATACACAAGTCAGTTTCGCCCAGCAGATCAACAAAAGGAAGATAAAAATCACAATCAATAGATGCCAAAAAAGTATTTGACAAGATACAACATCCATTTATGATTAAAATCCCTCCAAAAATGGAAATAAATGGAACTTATCCAAACATTATAAAAGCCATAGTTGACAAACCCAGAGCCAACATCATACTGAACAGTGAAGAGCTGAAAGCACTTTCAGTAAGATCAGGAACAAGACACCACTGTTATTCAATAGTCCTGGAAGTCTTAGCTGAAGCAATCAGTCAAGAAAAGGTCAGGGCCTCCCTGGGGGCACAAGGAGTTAAGTCACAGCACTATGAAGCCATCCGTAGCCACTGCAGCATGAGTTCCATCCTCTGCCAGGGAGCTTCCCACGTGGCACAGCAGATCTCTTCATCTCTCCTGCTGCTCCCCTCAGCAGTGTGTATCAGTCACTCTGCCTGTTCTGCTCCCCACTCTGTCTCTGGTGAATCGTCTCACCCCCATCCCAACCCTCTGGCCTATACCCTAGCTGTTGTATGCATAAATAAATCAATCTTAAAAAAAAAAAGAGGTAATAAAAGGAATCTAAATTGGAAAGAAGTGAAACTGTCCTTATTTACAGATGACATGCTAATATACTTAGAGAAACCAAAAAGATTCTACCAAAACCCTCTAGAAATAATAAATGAATACAGTAAAGTGGCAGGGAACAAAATCAGGGATACAATTTCATTTACAATCCAGCCAAAAAGACGATAGCTGGGAGTAAACTTAATGTCGGAGGTTCATTAAGACACAAAGAAATGGACACAAATAAGACACAAAGAAATGGAAATATATCCTGTGCTCATGGAGAGGAAGAAATAACATCAATAAAATGCCAACACGGGCCTTCCTGGTGGAGCAGCGGTTAGGCCCTATGCCGTGGAGCTGTCTGCCGTGGAGCTGTCTGCAGCAGCTACGCGAGTTCACTAGCCCTCGCCAGGGAGATTCCCACATGGCGTGGCAGACCTCTCCTGCCTCGCCTGCTGCTCCCCTTAGCAGTGTGTTTCCATCGATCTGCCTGTTCTGCTCCCTACTCTGTCTCTGGTGAACCCTCTCGCCGCCCTGAGCCTCTGGTCTGTATGCCCAGCTTGTGTGCATAAATAAATAAATAAATCTCTTAAAAACAAATAAATAAACAAAATAAAATGCCAATACTACCCAAAGCAACGTACAGATTCAATGCAATACCTACCAAAATATCAATGACTTTTTTTTGGGGGGGAAACAATTATCAAATTCACAGGGAACCTCGAAAGGCCCTGAACACCTGAAACAATTCTGAGAGAAAAGAAGAAAAATGGAGGCATCACACTTTCTGACATCAAATAGGACACAGCACCAGCAATCAAAACAGGATGGCACTGTAACAAGAGAAACTCAGACCAATGGAACGGAGTCGAAAGTCCAGATATAAATCTATATAAATATGGACAGTTCGTCATCGTTGACAAAGGAGCTAGGGCCACACAATGGAGAAAAGATAGCCTTTTAAATAAATAATGCTGGGAAACCTAGGTAGCCACATGCAAAAAAATAAAGCAAGACACTTATTTAACACCATATACGAATTCACTCAGAACGTATTAAAGATTTGGACATGAGAATCAAAACCATAAAGTACTTGAAAAATGATAATAGGGAACATGCTACAGGACAAGTACCGCAAAAATATATTCAGGTACTCAATCTCAGCAGCAAGGGAAACAAAAGCAAAAATAAAAAAGTGGGACTCCATCAAATTTAAAAGTTTTTGTACCCAAAAGAAACCAGCACATTATAACCCAAATGCCCCAAACTAGGTGACTGGATCAAGAAGATGTGGTATAGGGGCCTCCCTGGTGGCACAACGGGTTAAGCTGCAGCACTATGAAGCTGTCCAGAGCTACTGCAGCATGAATTTGATCCCTGGCCAGGGAGCTTCCCACTTGGCGCAGCAGACCTCTTCCGACTCGCCTGCTGCTCCCCTAAGCAGTGTATTTCAGTCAGTCTGCTTGTTTTGCTCCCCACTCTTTCTCTGGTGAATCCTCTCACTCACCCACCCACACCTCTGGCCTATACCCTAGCTTGTATGCATAAATAAATAAATCTTTGAAAAAAAAGAATAAGATGTGGGATATATACACAATGGAATATTACTCAGCAATCAAAAAAAGATAAACTCATGCCATTCACAGCAACATGGGTGGAACTGGAAGGGATTATGCTCAGTGAAATAAACCAGAAAGAAAAAGAAAAATATCAGATGGTTTCACTTACAGGAGGAAAGTAGGGAAACCAAATAAGGGACCACGGGAAAAGATAATTATATTTAAAAAACAAAATCAACAGGCAACTATAAATCAGAGACATTCTGCAGGGGTGGGGAGGGGACAGGAATCAAAGCGGGAGGGACGAGCACAAGGGACTATTGCGATGGTGAACTGGTGAGTTGGTGGTGGGAATTTTACTAGGGCTACACCTGAGAGGAGAAAGCACACACCGTACAAAAAGGGAGAATGATGTAAAATTAAAAAAAGAAACTACCACAAAAACAAAAAGGTAATGCCAGAGAAAGGGAAAAAATTTTGCATACCATACACTGACAAGGAGTTAATCACCAAAATTTACAAAGTACTTACACGATCCAACAACAAAGAAACAAATGACCTAATTATCAATAAAAAATGGGCAAAGGAGGTCAAAGAAGACATTCAGATGGCCTATACACATGTGGAAAAATGCTCAACATCACTTGTTATAAGACAAATGCAAATTAAAATCACACTGAAATACCACTTCACCCCTATGAAAATGGCCTATATATATAAAAAAAAAAAAAACAGAATAAACAAATACTGGCAAGAATGCAGTGAAAAACGAACTCTCATCCACTGCTAGTGGGAATGCAAGTTGGTACAGCACCTCTGGAAAATGGTATGGCCATTTCTCAAGAATTAAAAACATTCTGTTTGACCCAGCAATACCACCAATTAGGTATTTACCCAAATAACATGAAAAATCTAATACAAAAAGATCTATGTACACCTGTATACATAGCAGTACTGTTCACAACTGTCAAATCATGGAATCAACCTATGTGTCATTCAACCAATCAACAGATAGAGAAACTGTGAGGCATATATCCAATGTAATATCACACAGTTGTAAAGAAAGATGAAACTTTTGGCACAAAATGAATGGACCATAAGGTGATTATGTTGAGTGAAATCAGCCAAAAAGTGAATGACAGATTTCAGATCATTTCACTAATTCGCAGAAGATAAATATCTAAAAAACAGTTACATACGAACAAACAAAAAAAGGAATTTGAACTTGGCCGAAAAGAAAAAAAAGATAATAGTTAGCAGAAGACGGGAAAGTGTGGAAGGAATGGGGGACAGTGGCAGTGGTATGGGGACAGATGGTTTGGTGGGGAGAAAAAGTAAGTGAATAAATGAAAACTAAGCAATTATGTCACTAGAAACAAAGAAAAAGATAAAAATAAGAAATTTAAAAATCCAATTTTGTCTAGAAAAATAATTATACATTTGGAAAACTCAGGCATTTATGTGTTTGCAGAGAGCTTTTAAGTTGTTCATAAAAAATGGAAATCCATTTGACCTGGAAATACCTCTATTAGGTGTTTATCCACGTAATGTGAAAACTCCGTACAAAAAGATTTATCTATGCCTATATACAGAGCAGCACTGTCTGCGACTGCCAAGTCATGGAACCAACCCAAATGTCCTATAATATACAAATGGATAAAGAAATTGTTGAACATAATGTGTCTTGTGTGCCAGTCAGCAAGGATTACACTTTGTAATCACTGAACTTCGAAGACACTGACTAAAACAAAGGTGTTACTAGGGACAGACTGCTTCCTGTTAAGTTCTACTGTGTTCTGACAGCACACAGTAATGGGAAGCTAGAAAAGTGGAGAAAGTAAAGGATTTATTAAAATATTGGACATAGAACCACCCTGAAAATCCAAGCCCAGGTGGGAGCTACAGGAGGTTCTACCTCACCAGACCCAAACATCCTGAATAGAGGGCAAACATCCTGAATAGAGAAAAATGGAAATCCAGGCCCAACAGAAGCCCCATCTATAGCAGAGCAAACCCGAGAGCAGACAGAGGGGAGAAAGAAAATTACAAATGGTGAAGCAAGCTCTTAGGGGAACAATACACCAGAAAGAAAAATCAGTCCAACAACACTGGTAAAGAAAAAATTTTCTTCTTGTCAGATAAACAATTCAAAATTGTCATAATTGAGAAACGCAAAGAATGTGAACACCACCACAAACAAAACTGAGAAAAACAGATCAGAGATATTCAAGAAGACAAAAAGAATGCCATGAGAAAAACATAATTAACAAATGGATATTGAAGCTTAAAAAAAAAAAAAAGAACACAGGATGTAAAAAAAAAAAAAAATCAATGGAGGAGGTAAAAAAATTCTGGAAAAAGCCATGAAAATAAGAGATAAGGAAGAATAAATCAGTAATCTCAAAGATGCAGTGGCAAAAAGAACCAAGATAGAGAGACAGAAAGGAAAAGAATGAAGAAATGTTTTGAGAATTATCTGACACCATGAGGAAATGAAACATAAGAGGCACAGGAGGAATCCTAAAAGGAAAAGAAAAACCAGAAGGGACCTGAAAGGCTATTGAAGGAAATAGTTAAAGCAAACTTCCCAAACTTGATGAAATGAAAACAGACAGCAAACTATCTTAATGCTGGTAATCTACAGCAAGAGCCAGGGTAGTAAAGCTTCCAAGAGTCCAAGACAAAGAAAAAACAATGAAGCTGAAGAGAGGGAAGAAACAGATAACCTATAAAGGAATACTGATTAGGCTGACATTAGACTTCTTTGAAGAAACACTATGGACAAGAAGAGAATGTGTTACAGGGCAGCCCCGATATAAATGGGGTGCCTGTCTGTGGGTTCTCACCCGGGCACTTAAAAGGGACTTATAAGACTCAACTGCAGACACACATAATACAATTAATAAAAGGGTTTATTTACAAAAGGGAGAGGAAAAAAAAGATAAAGAATAAATTGGTGAATGTGTCCTACCAGTTCCGCTGAGCTGAAACCTTAATGGCCCACTGGAAAACCTGGCGATCCGCAGCCACGAGCAATCACCCCCCCTCCAAACTCACAGGTCTGGTTTTTAAATCCCAAAACCATTTCTTAACTCCACCCTCAGTCCTCAGCATCCTTCCTTCAGTGATGATGGCATTCTGGGATTCCTAGTCCTAGATGTCTTGGATCTCTCTGGCTTGAGGTGGGGGTGGGGTCCTGGACACTCCCCTTTCCTGAGGACCACCCTCTTACAAATTCAGTGACATTTAAAAAGCTCCAAGACAAAAAATGTCAGCCAAGAATACATTATTCTGCAAAGCCCTCCTTCCTATTTGAAGCAAAAATAAGAACCTTCTCAGACAGACAAAAATCTTTGGGAATTTGCTACTACCAACCCTCTATTCCAAGAAATATTACAAGGAGCCTTAGTATCTAAACCGAGAGAGAAATAAAAACAAAGACTGAGCAAGGAATTAAACAGAACCATAAAATGAAGACCATAAAAAAATGAACATAATGGCAATAACAAACATTCACACATCAATAATCACCCAAACATTAATGGACTAAACCCATCAATAAAAAGACAGAGTGGCATGTTGGATCAGGAAGCAGAATCCAACCTTCTGATGCCGCCAGGAAACACATTTAAGTTCCAAAGAAACACAGACTGAAAGTAAAGAGATGAAAAACAATTCTACAAGCAGATGGCACCCAAAAAAAGCAAGGGCAGACATACTTATATCAAATAAAGTAGAATTCCATATAAAGAAGGTGACAAGAGACACGGATGGAAACCATATAAAGACCAAGGGGACAACACACTAGGCAGACATAACACTCATCAATGTATACTCACTAAATGAGGGAGCACCAAAATACATTAGACAGTTACTATGGTCTCTGGAAACAGACATCGGAGAAAACATTTATGTGGTGGGAGACTTCAACAACTGATTCACGCCAATGGAGAGATCAACCAGACAGAAAATAAACAAGGACACAATAACTACAAATATCTGGACCATATGGGCTTAACAGACAGTTATAGAACACTGCACCCCCCAAAACCCCAAATATACTTTTTTCACAAGCACATACAGATCATTCTCCAGGACTGACCACAAACTGGGTCACAAGACAAACATCAACAAGTACATGAAGACTGAAATCATACTAAGTAACTTCTTTGAGCATAAAGGTATTAAACTAGAAATCAGTTACAAAAAGAAAGCAAAGAGAGCCCTCATTACATGGAGACTGAACAACCTCCTACTGAGAAACCACTGGGTTAATGATGAAATTAAAAAAGAAATAAAAAAATACTTTGAGAGAAATGCTAATGAGGACATAACCTTCTGGAAAAAAGCAAAAGCAGTTTTAGAGGAAAGTACATAGAAATACAGGTGCATATCAACAAACAAGAACCCAAAGGAACAACTTAATCATCACCTCGAGGAACTAGGGGAAAAAAACAAACCAAAAGTCAGTAGCAGAAAATAAAATCATAAATAAATAAAATAGAAATTAAAAAATCCAAAAGATCAATGAGGGCCTCCCTGGTGGCACAACAGGTTAAGTCGCAGCACTATGAAGCTATCTGCAGTCACTGCAGCACGAGTTTGATGCTCCACCAGGGAGCTTCCCACGCCGCACAGCAGATCTCCCCGTCTTGCCCGCTTTCCCCTCAGAAGTGTATTTCAATCGATCTGCCTGTTCTGCTCCCCACTCTGTCTCTGGTGAATCCTCTCACCACCACCCCCAACACCTCTGGCCTACTCTCCAGCTTGTATGAATAAATACATCTTTTAAAAAAAATCAATTAAACTAAAACCTGGTTCTCTGAAAAAATAAGCAAAACAGACAAACCCCTAGCTAAGCTTACAAAGAAAAAGGGGGAGAAAACTCAAACAGGATCATAAATGGAAGAGAAGAAATTACAACAAACACAGAAGAAACCCAGAGGATAATCAGAGATCTCTATGAATTTTATATGTAAACAAGTTCAACAATCTAAATGAGATAGACAAATTCTTAGAATTATAAAATCACCCAACAATGAACAAAGAAGAAATAGATAACATGAACAAATGAATTACAAGCAAGGAAATTTAAAGAGTAATAAAAACTCCTCCAAAAAAACAAAAGCCCAGGACTATCTGGTTTCAAAGCAAGTTCTACCAAACATTCAAAGATGAACTAAGCCCTATCCTGCTAAAACTTTGCTTTCAAAAATATGAGAATACTGGGCCTCCCCGGTGGTGCAGCGGTTAAGCGCTGCGCTGTGGAGCTGTTGGCAGCAGCGACGCGAGTTCGACGCCCGGCCAGGGAGAATCCCACATGGTGCAGCAGACCTCTCCTGCCTCACCCGCTGCTCCCCTCAGCAGTGTATTTCTGATCTGCCTGTTCTGCTACCCGCTCTGTCTCTGGTGAACCCTCTCACCGCCCCACACCTCTGGCCTGTACCCCAGCTTGTATGTATAAAAAATAAATCTAAAAAAAAATATGAGAATACTACCAAATACATTTTATGAGGTGAACATCACACTATAAGCAAAACCAAAGGCAACATAAAAAAAGAAAACTACAGGCCCATCTTCCAAATTAACAGATACTAAAATACTCAATAAAAATCTTAGCAAACAGAACCCAACAATGCATTGAAAGGATTATATTGATACACCATGTCCAAGTGGGCTTTATTCAGGGACACAGGATGGTTCAACATCTGAAAACCAATGGACGTAATTCATCACATCAACAAAAAGAAAAGAGGAATCATGATTCTGTCAACAGATGCAAAGAAAGCATCTGATAAAGACCAACATCCATTTATGATGAAGGCCCTTGAAAAACCTGGGATAAAAGGAACATACCTTAACACAATAAAAGCCATATATGACAAAACAAAAGCTAGTAGCATTCTCAGTGGTGAAAAACTGGAAGCCTTTTCCACTAAGATCTGGGACAAGGTTGTCCACTCTCACCACTACTATTTAATACAATACTGGAAGTCCTAGCTAGAGCAATTAGGCAAGATAAAGAATCCAAACTGGGAAAGAACAAGTAAAGCTATCACTATTTGCAGATAAGATGATAATTTAAAGAACCCTAAGAAGAAAATCAATGAAAAAACTAAAACTACAAACCAGTTCAGTAAAGTTGCAGGTTATAAAATAAACTATCAGACTGAAGAAGAAATTAAGAAAACCATCCCACTTACAACTGTACCAAAAGAAAATTACCTGAAAATAAACCTAACAAAGGAAATGAAAGACCTATACAAGGAAAATTATAAGACGCTGTTAAAAGAAATAGAAGACACAAAGAAATGGAAAGACACTCCGTGCTCATGGATTAGAAAACTAACTTTATCAAAATGGCCATTCTACCCAAAGCAATATACAGATTCAACGCAACTGCAATAAAAATCTCCTTCTTAAAGGAAACGCAACAAATACTGCTGAAATTCATATGGAATCAGACACACACACAAGAGTGAATAGCCAAAGCTCTCCTCACTAAAAAGGAGAAGAATGGGAAAAAAAAAAAAAAAAGAAGAATGGGGGTACTACACTCCCAGACTTCACACTATACTACTAAGCCATAATAATAATAAAAATAAAGCATGGTATTGAATCAAAACCACCATGAGACACCACCTCACACCTGTGAGAATGGCCCATATTTAAAAAACCGGAAATGAGTGCTGGTGAGGATGTGCTGGTGAAATTATAAACTGGTCTAGTCACTATAGAGAGCTGTGTGGAGGTTCCTCTACAAAACACTAAAAGTGGATCTACCATATGATTCAGCAATTCTGCTCTTAGGAATCTTCGCAGAGGTCACAAAAATATTAATTAAAAAGAAACCTGCACCTGCACTCCTATGTTACATCCAAGCACTATTTGCAATAGTCAAGATATGGAAACAAACTGAATACCCCAAAACAGATGAATGGATTAAGAAGATGTGGTGTATATACACAATGGAATACTACTCAATGATCAAAAAAGATAAACTCATGCAATTTGTAGCAGCAACATCAATGGAACTGGCAGGGATTGTGCTAAGCAAAGTATGTCAGAAGGAAAAAGACAAATCTGATGATTTCACTTATAAGCAGGAAATAGACAAACCAAACAAAGGGTGAGGAAAAGGAGAAAACTTGCAAGCTAACCACAGAGGTGAGGCATACAGCAGGAGAGGGGAACAGAAGAGGTCAAAACAGGAGAGGGAAGAGCACAAGGGACTAAGTGATGGATCACAGGGGCTATGGTGGTGGGAGAACTAGAGACTACACCGAAGGGGAGAAATCAAATACCATCCAAAAATTAATGATGTAAGGAAAACAAATAGTTTAAAAATAACAAAAAGAACTCGAACATATATGAAATGGAGTACTACACAGCTGCGGAAAAGATGAAATAGTGGCACTTAGAAAAAGGGGATAGATCTCCACATGATTACTTTAAGTGAAATAGTCAAAAAGTGAAAGACGTCAGGTGATTTCACTCATTGTGGCATATAAATAACCAAAAAACATACACAGGCAAAGAATACTAGGAATAAATCTTGAGCTCAGTAAAAGAAAATAATGGATACCAGAGGAATGGGGGAGGGCATGAGAGAAAAAAGTAGATGGGGTATGAGCAAGGGTGGTGTGTGGAGGGTGAGTGGAACATGTGCAGATATGGAAAAGCAAAAAGATAAAAAAATAAAACAATGTTAAAACTCGAGGTGATAAAGCACCCAGAAGAGGATTTTATAAAAAGATTTATTTTTATTTATTTATGCATACCAGAACTGGGGTGTAGGCCAAGGGTGCAGGGGATAAGAGGACTCACCAGAGAGAGTGGGGAGCAGAACGGGCGGAACTACTGAGATATACTGCCAAGGGGAGCAGTGGGCTCGGGTAATGTCCTTCGCACCTTATGGGGGTTAGCTCCCTGGCCAGGCAGTGCTGGTAGCATGACAGTGCTGAGACTTAAGCCCTATGCCACCAGGGAAGCCCTAGCAAAGGATTTTTGACCTTGTGCTCATCATCACCTACAAAAGACTGAAGTGTTGAGGGAAAAAGAAGGTTTTAAAGTGAATGTAAACATGAAGGAAAGAAGGCAACAGCACCAACGTATTCAGTTAAATTTGGCTACCAACTGGGAGATCAGCACACAATACAACTGATAAAGGAGTGATAACAAAAATCTACAAGGAGCTCACACAACTCAACAAAAACAAAGCCAACAATCCAGTCAAAAAATGGGCAGAAGAGCTAAAAAGGCACTTCTGCAAAGAAGAAAAGCAAATGGCCAACAGGTACATGAAAAAATGCTCAACATCACTTATAATCAGGGAAATGCAAATCAAAACCACCATGAGATACCACCTCACACCTGTGAGGATACCACCTGTGAGGACCTCACACCATGAGATACCACCTCACACCTCACACGTTAAAAATACAGGCAACAACAAATTCTGGAAAGGATGTGGAGAAAAAGGAACTCTTCTACACTGCTGGTGGGAATGTGAACTGGTCCAACCACTATGGAAAGCTGTATGGCCATTCCTCAAACTGCTAAAAATGGAGTTTCCATTTGACCCAGCAATACTGGAAGAGGGTGGTCCTCAGGAAAGGGGAGTGTCCCAGGACCCCACCCCCACCTCAAGCCAGAGAGATCCAAGACACCTAGGACTACGAATCCCAGAATGCCATCGTCACCGAAGGAAGGATGCTGAGGACTGAGGGTGGAGTTAAGCAATGGTATTTGGGGATTAAAAAAAATAGACCTGTGAGCTTTGAGGGGGGCTATTGCTCGTGGTTGTAGATTGCCAGGTTTTTGAGTGTGCCATTTGAGATTCCAGCTCAGCGGAACTGGTCGGACACATTCACCAATTTAGTTTTTATCTTTTTTCCTTCCCTTTTTGTAAATAAACCCTTTTATTAATTTTATTATTTGTGTCTGCAGTTGAGTCTTATAAGTCCCTTTTAAGTGCACGGGTGAGAACCCACAGACAGGCACCCCATTTATATCAGGGCTGCCCTGTAACAATACCACTTTTGGGAATCTACCCAAAGGACACAAAAACACTAATCCAAAAGGTTATGTTGGGTCGGCGTGAGAGAACGACAGCAGCCTGGTGGAAGATTAACAAAGATTTACTGCAGGGTGCCCCCTACTGACAGGCTGGGGCCTGCACTCTAAAGAGTGAGCAGCCTTGAGCCCAGGCTCCTTCCCTTTTTATACAGACAGTGTAGGAACCGGTAACCAACCGTTTGTAGTTTGCAGATAACGGGATATGAGTTGGTCACCATGACACTGAGTTTCTTCTCATTTTAGAAACCCACATCTGAGGGCCATCTGGCTGGTGCTTATGCAGGGAAATTTCACTAGCTATAGCAAGCAGTCTCACAGCAGTTAGAGCTGACTGTAACCAGACAGGCTCACACTGTTGCAAGCAGCTTTACAGAAGCAGAATGCTGGTTAGAACTCATTATAACAAGATACTGGCACTTAGGGTCACACTTAGGCTCTGCAGATACATGCACCCGCATGTTCATTTCGGCACTATTCACAATAGCAAAGGCATGGAAACAACCCAGGTGTCCAAAAATAGATGATTGGATCAAGAAGATGTGGTTCATATACACAATGGAATACTATTCATCATGGAAAGAAGATAAACACACGCAATTTGCAGCGACATGGATGGAATTAGAGGGGATCATACTCAGCGAAATAACCCAGAAAAAAAGAGAAAATTATCGAATGGTTCACTTATAGCAGGACTATTAGGAAACCAAATAGGAGACACTCAGCGGGGAAGAGCAGGGGTTGGGGGGGGTTGGGGGCACAAAATGGAATAGAAAAGGACACAAGGGACCACGGAGATGGGTCACGGGTGAATTGGTGGTGGGCTACCCAAGGGGAATACAAAATGTAAAAGATATATAAACAATAAAAAAATACTTGGCAGTAAACCCAAAACAAAATTGAAGGCAAAGAAGGTAAAGCCAGTAGAGAAAACAATTAAATGCCACAAAGAAATGAAACACATAACATGGTTTAAACTAAGGTGTGATGTATCTAACGCCCACTGACTTTTGACTCTATGTGGTCACTGTACCTGGCCCAGGGGCCGCATCCACGAGGGAGCCCGAGGGGGTGGATTAACAGCAGTTCCCCCACCTTATTTAAGCATCACCTGACACCCTGTAAAAAAATAACATTTTCTCAGGTGGGGGGGGGGGGGGGGGGTAGTGAGGAGGGAATTCGGACCTGGTGGCCGACAGCCCTGCTTTTCAACAAGTGCACCAGATCAGGCTAGTCTGAGGAATGAATACAGAGCCCGGCACAGAGCCCCAGCACCCTTCGCCGGCGGCTCCCCTTGCCCCCTCCGACGACTTTCCCCTCGCACCATGCTCGCGTGCAGGGGCGAAAGGAAAAGACTCCGCAATCCAATCTGAGCATCATTCCTACGCGCCAGGGGTCAAACTTGAAGCAGCAAGTTCCCCGCCCAGGCCCAGATTTTTCCAGGCAACTCCAC
>PVIJ01021319.1:0-12003 GCA_004024925.1 Scalopus aquaticus | reverse complement strand
GATATCCTGGGCTAAACAGGTTTCCAAAGAAAATATTGAAACATATTAGAAATCTATTTCTAAATCCAAATCTTATCTCTACCTCAGGGCACAGAGCTGTTATTGAGAACGTGGGTCTTCGTGTGGATGCCGCTTCCTTCAAGTTAATCTATGAGTTCGAGTCATTGTTGGGTTTGAAAGTGACTATAGGTACCCACGGCAGCAGTTGACCTTACTTGTAAGGTGCAAATTTTGTGTGACTTTCCATGGCAGCTACAAAGTAAAGAAAAAGTATATTCTTTTTAAAACCAGCGAATACTTGAATCTGAAAATCTCGGTATGCTCCAATTTTACAAAGCACTCAGGGTGCTTTGCCCATCCTAGTTAAAAGTTGGTTGGTTTTGACATAAGTTACTAGCCCTTTTCTTGTAAAACCACAGCAGTAAACATTTGTGCCCTGTTTATTAAGATAGCTCAAAGCATCAATGGCTCTGAGAGGTAGCGAATTCTCTCGTGGTTTTAGAATATGTCTATGAAAATAGTTGCTGCCAGAATCCATCACTTCTTTAAATTTCATAAATAAAATTAAATTAGCACCTGGAAAAAAAAAAGAATCTCCTTTACAAAATTAAATGAAGAGGACAAATGCTAAATCTTCAAGCATGTTTATAACTATCTAATATAGAAATGTCTTAAATAAGGACTGGAAAGAAAAGACAAACATAAAAACACATATATCAATATATATAGATGATATTAATATGTTAGATAGTAAAACTGGTGATAAACCCACGTAGAGTTTTGTACTTTTTTTGAGGGGGAGATGCTTCCATAGAGTTGTGAGTTGATGTTTATGTCAAAAGATTTGACAGGAAAAATAGTCATTGATCATGCTGACTGATAAATGGAATCAATGAGAACTTGTGCACTCCTCCATTAGCTTCTTAGGGAAAGGGGAGAAATAATGTGTCTGTTTAGAAAATAGTAAGTTGTCTAGCATTGAAAAAACCTTCCTCCTCTTCTTCCTCCTCTCCCTCCTCCCCCTCTACCCATTTTCTCTTTGCATCCCTGAGCTTGTGGTTGTTGGTCTTTAGGAAGTGTGTTTTCACCATTTGGCACTGTATCTCTCAATATCTCAGGCTGACAACACGTTCTTTCTTACCTGATAACTAAGGTGGATATAAAATTTAGAAAACAAAACAATTGTGATCTGAATACTCTTATTTTTTATTGTTAAAAGGATTTTTGGTAAATGTTTTTCAGCTCTGAATTTTTAATATAATACATAGTGGTTGAACAAGATAGGAAAGGTACATAAAATCAAAAGGAAACAAAGAATAATGGATCATTGCTCCACTCAGAGATATATCCTAGTGTTCACTGGTTTTATTATATTCCAGACCTTTTCGTCTCTCCAAGATGGGTACCATGTGTTCCTTTTTTATAACAGTAAAATAATGCTGTGATGAACCTTTCTGTACACACATTTAGTATACAGTTTTGATTGTTCCCTTTGTTCCCTTAAGATAAACTACAGCTACTTTAAACGCCTCTAAATTTTAAAGTCACCATAGGGTCTGGCTGGAGAAAGGATTGGTGATATAGAAGCTGTTCACTTGAAGAGAGAAGGAATCATAGTCTATTTCGAATACTAACCTCTCAGTGTTGTGAGGAAGAGCGTGGGCTTGTCTCTGACTGATTCTGAGAACCTCCATATGCAATATATGAGAAGAAAAAGTTAAGCAAGGTTCTTGTCATGTAAGCCAATCATTAAAAATTGTGTAGAAAAAATGGAAGGCATTTCAGTTTATAATAACCTGTCAATATTCTAATTTATAAATTTAGTTTCTTTCCTAGGATAAAATACAAATCACAGAGAATCCTGAATATTTTTTCTTTAAAAGAGAGCATGAGTTCAATAACAGAGACTCATCAATAGAGGAATAAGAGAAATAGGAAGTTCTGCTTTTGCAAACATACTGAAGTGGAAAATAGAAAAGCTGAAATCAACAATAACAGGAAAAAACACCACATCCATTTGGACTAAAATACATGTATATATAACACAACTTTCCAAGCATAAAACGAAAATGCTAGCCAAGGGAATGAAAGAAATACCTTTTGAAAAACTGCTGAAATAGGCCTGTTGTTGAAATAGTTTTATTTCTCCTTTAGAAGATCTATTTACTACAATTCTGGGAATGAGAGGGATGATTTTGAATAAAGAATAGAGCCATTTAAGATGTTGTGCACAGTCCCAGAATTTATGAAGACTGGCTCGAATTAAAACTAAATGTCACCAGCAAATAGAAGCCAACAGAAATGTACATTTCATTTATTGTACTGGGAATTGGGGAGGGAAGCAGGGTTGGACTTACTCTGATAGGATGCTCTTTCATAAGGCACTCATTTTTACGGGGAGAACATAGACCTCACAAAAGCACACATTTCCCTCAAATCTTCTTAGCTGTTCAGATTAATTGGCCCCAGTTGCCCTCCTCCCTCCTACTGTACAGAGGACAAGAGGGGAAAAATTCAAATGCGTAAACACAATTATCTAGCCAACAAATTTGTAATAAATACTTTCTCTTTGCTTGGTGTCATTCTGGCCACTGTGAGGACAGTGGAACCAGACAGGACAGTGTCGTTGGGAGCTTCTAGAGGTGGGGACAGGTCATACACAGCAAGAAGCATGCCTGCTTTGCCAACAATTATAATTGGATGGGGGGGCACTTTGGCTTGGGCTGTCTGGGAAGGCCACTGCATCACATTCGACAGCACCTTCTTGGAGAATTCTGCAATCCTGTTTCTTTCTTCCTAGAATTTAGAATGTCTACCTTTCCTCCTTTGGTTTTCCCCTTCTTGTAGAGGGCTTACTGTTACGATTTACTTTTACTGAAGAACAGTACAACTGAAATAAAAATGCAATTAGAAATAAAGGAGCTGGAAATGCATTTTTTATAAATCAGAGGCTCAGGTGCATCATCATTTTCTCAGCTCCCAGAAAATAATGTTATTTTTTATTAGAGGGAATTACTGCAGCTCTAGATGTTAATGATTGCTGAATAGGACATTTTTTTTTTTTTTTTTGCTAAACATCAAGTAGCTGCCAGTTTTAATTTTCTTTTAGAATTTACACATTAAAAACATTGTTCTAGCTGTTGAACAAAACTGTCTCTTATATCCAGGGGACAGAGTATGAAATGCGTGTCTTGGTTTGATTTCTTCCCCTCCAGCCTGATTCATGAGTAAAAACCAGCCTTGCATTTTATGATTAGAGGGCTAGTATTCAATATTAATAACTATGGAAAACATCAAATTCCAACTTTACCCTTTAATATCTTCAAACTCAGAAGTTGTATGTTTGGGAGTTGGAGAGCAGGCTGACCATATTTCCTGGTATCGTCATCTGATGGTATTTTGTGAGTTTTTAGCACAGATTATTTGCACAATAATTTTTCCATTGCAATTCCAATGACCAGTAAAATGACAAAAAATTAGATTAGCAAGCATTTATTCAACATTTGTTATATGTCAGACACTGTTTCAAGGGATGACAACAATGAACTACAACAACAACAAAAAAACCAAGTAGACAAAAATTACTGCTCTCAGGTATAGTACATTCAAATAGGGAGAGGTGTTGACAGATGCAGCAACAAGTAATACCAGATAGTGGGAAATATTAAGAAGGAAAATTGCAGAAAAGGGATAAAGAGGCAGTTAGGATGGGGGTGAGGCTAGCGATTTGACAAAGGAGAAAGAATTGACTTGCAAAGTTATTACTGGATTGGTGCTTTCTGAGTATAAAAGGGAAGGAGAAAAGGGTGAAGCTACTATGAATATTTGGGAAGGGGGGTGTAGCAAGTGCAAAGGGCCTGTGGCAAGTGCATACCTAGCACTGTCTAGGAGCTGTGGGAGAAAGCCAACTTGGCTAGAGTAGGGGGAGAGGAAGCAAGAGATGATTGTGCCAGACTATGTTGGTTCTTATAATCTGTTAGAAATACTCTTTGGCTTTTAGTTTGAGTCACATGGGGGAGGATCATTTTAGGATTGTAGGCACAAGAAAGTCATGATTGACTTTCTAAAATTACACTGAAGGAGAGCAAGTGAAGAAACAGACCAATCAGGAGGCTTTTAGTAATCCAGATACAAGGAGATGGTAGTTTGGACCAGTTGCAGTAAAAGTTGTTATCTGAATGTTTTGAAATTAGAATTGAAGATTTCTATGGCCGAGTTGAATGAGGGATTTGCTATAAAGAAGCATGAAAGAGGTGATCGAGGTTTTTGACTGGAACTACTGTAAAAGTAGAATTGCTTTGTGCAGGAATCAGAAAGCTGTGACTGGCAGAGTGGGGGGATTTAGGGGACAGATCAGGCATTTGGTTTTGAGATGTCCATTCCACACCTGGTGGAAATGATAAGGATTCTGGGACTGAGTGGCTCAGATTGGAGGTATACATTTGGGGACGGTCAGCCATAGAAAGTGAGTGCCCTTCACTATTTTGCTTACTGTTCTGTGTTAGACCATTTGCGATTTTCAGAAAACTTGTGTTTGTGGCGTCCTAGAATTGTAGTTCAGTTCAAAGTCATGCCTCTCACATTTTATCACTGACTTAATTCTGGATTGGGAGTAATTTTGTGTTTATTTATCTTGACGGTCTCCTCACCGCCCCCCCCCCCCACTTTCTACCTGTAATTTCTTATTGTCCTTAAAACCCCAGAGAATATAGGTGAGGGTCTGAGGGTCTGATACTGATTTATTGAGAGAAGCTGTGCCTTTTTAATATTCATTCCTCCATAAGGAGAGGAGGCTTTGGAGAGAGTTTTGTTATCTTTCCTTCCTGAACCCATTTTAGAGTTGATTATGATTTTAAGCTTCATGATGCAATAATCTGTAACATTTGTATAGTGCGATTATCTCTTCCAAGTACTGTGTGAACATTTGTTAATTGCTTGCTATATTACCCCAGGAGGCAGGTAAAGGGCACTTTCATTCACTGGAGGAGTTTCCCGACAGTGGGGGTTTGAGTGGTGGAGACTACCCATCAAACACCTGGCCAGTCAGGGATAGAAGGATTCATAATGCCAGTAATGGTGATAACCTCATCTCCATTAGTTGTTATTATTTTAGTACCTCCAGCATTTGGCTCATAAAAGTCAGAACCCCAAATGAAAGAGGTGTTTTCTTTCCCTCGAGATCAAGACTGCTAAGACGGACTCAATGAGCAGATGGAAGATATTAAGCAACAAGAGGATAAATGAGGAGGTGGGACCAAGTTGCCTTAAATATTTCTGATTATGGAAACAGAACTGGCAGCCCAGAGGACTGCAAAGCAGTACTCAAGAAATCTGGTAGAGTGAGAGTAATGCATTTGATGAGCTGGATCATTCAACTTCATTTTCGCTTATATTCTTGGAGGACTCAGGCAAAAATGTTTTCTATTCCATAATTTTTTTATTTTTATTTTTTAGTGTTTATATCTTTTACATTATTGTATATTCCCCATAGGTTACCCACCACCGATTCACCCATGAACTGTCACCATAGTCCCCTGTGCTCTTTTCTCCCCTGTTTTGAGCCCTTATCCTCCCCCTCCCTCACTGATTGTCTCTTTCTTATTTGGTTCCCCTATATTCCTGTTATAAGTAAAACCATTTGATATTTTTCTCTTTCTTTCTGGCTTATTTCGCTGGGCATGATCCCTTCTAGCTCCACCCATGTTGCTGAAACATTAATCCGAAAGAATGCATGCACCCCTATTTTACTGCAGCACTGTTTACAATAGCTAAGATATGGAAACAACCCAAATACCCCAAAACAGATGTTTGGATCAAGAAAATGTGGTACATACACACAATGGAATACTGTTCAGCAATCAAAAAAGATAAACACATGCAATTCTATTCCTTTTTTTGAAAAATTTTACCCCGGCAAATTTATTAACAAATCCTGGATAAGGAACACTTCATAGACTCAAGGGACTATAGCCATGTATAAAATGGATTGGCACCTCTGTTCTCATGCAACTTCCTAGGGTAGGGATAATGTAACATATTTATTGAGTGCTTACCATTACTAAACTGTCTTCTATTACTGCATTTAAGAAATAATTTAATAGCAATAATAATCCTATCATTTTTCCCATTTTGAATAGAAGATAACTAGGATATAGAGAAGATAAGTTACTTGCTCAATTGCACAGTTATCACGTGGTGAGGTTTTAGTCCAGAGAGAATTATTATGATTTAGTTTAGTATTGTTTTCTACATGAAGTATTGGAGCTGAAGGAGGTGGTTGACTTAAGTGATTCAGTTTAACTAGTTAAAGTGATGAAATTCAACATCATGATCTTAAATTCTTGAGGGCCAAAATGATTACATCCAAAATTATGTCATAGGTCAGGGGAAAAAAATTGATCTCACATTGTTTTCCTCTAAGTTTTTGCCTAGGCAACAAGGACATAGGTTACTCTGTTTTCATGTAGTCTCTTTCCTGTTCATTTATATTTAATGACGACTGCTAGTTCTTTGAGATAAGTCTTATTTCTAACATATTTGGAGATGATAATTCTGGACTGGCCGTAGGCAAAATTGTAAAGCATGTTGAGTTAGGAATCTTCGATACTCTAAGTCTCTCACTATTTTCTCATGCTTTTTTCACCCACTCACTGACTCACAATTCCTTCTCTGTTCCTTTCTATGAATAAGATGGATAAACCAGCTTAAATTGAGCTCTCCCCACTTAATAAGTTTACTTTTATGTATTTCAAGTGTGATTCTACTTTTCATGATGAAATTGATAGAAACATTGAAGTATGACTAAGACCTTAGAGAACTTCTCAAAAAAACACCTTTTAATATTTTCAAATAATTGTTAAGTGTAATGTAGTGGAAGGAGAAGGAAATTTCATGTTGTTAAAATTGGGTTTTAATTTTGCTACAGTCATTTCCAGATTGTGGAATACTGGGCAATATATTTCAATCATTTTAACCTCATTTTTCTCATCTTAGTAGGATTAAGTAATTTCTAATATACATGAAATGAGTCTGTGCTTAGTGTTTGATAGGTACTTATTAAATGGTTAATTCGTGTTAATATTTATTGAACAGAAGTCTGAATACCTGTTAGGTATGGACTGGATTCTGGAGAGAGACATCACAGTGCAATGTACATCTGTGCGTACTGAAAGATGATGAAATTCATTTTGAGTCTCAGTTACTGAAGCAAAGAGTCCTCCCTTCCATCTCTTCTTCCCTTTCATTTCTTGCAACTCTTCTTAGGACCCAGCAGATTCCTGTTCTAGTAAGAATTGTCTCAACCTATGATCTTGCCCATGTTTGTCTTATGCTTCAAGTGTTTGGCTGAATGTTGTTCCTGTTCCTCTGAGTTCCTCATTTGGGTTCTTCCCTTCTTTGTTGCTCTGTAAGATGAGGAGTTTGAATATTTTTATTTCAGCACCTTTACTTTTAACATCTGTGCTGCATTTCCTCCCAGAAATAATTATGATCTGAGTCAGGCTCCAGGGGGAACATAGTGAGGGAGCAGATTCCAAAACTGAGTGTAAGTGGGAAGCAAAGGAGAAATTGTTTTATAAAGCTCAAACCTGGAGGAATGGCAGTACATTTCACCAAAATTATGGGCATAGAAGGAGAAGGTGATTTCTAATGTGTGATAGGAAAGTGTGACTGGTCTGGGCAATAGGAAAGTGGTTTCATCTGTGGGCATAACAGTTTGACATGTTTAGTATTTATCAAAGTAGAGATATCCTGTGCATAGATTAATAGAGATCTTTGAAAGCAGAAACAGTATTTTATCTGTTCTATCTCTGTCTCTATAACAACACTTGCTACTTCCCAGAGTATATAAAAACTGAAAGATTAATAGTTAAATAAATCAAGAAAGAGATTAGAATTTGGAAGAGGAGTCTGAGTGGGGAGAGATAAGACATAGATCCAACTATTTTGGCAAAATGATGATATTTAAATTGAGGGGACTAGATTAAAATATCAAGACTACCAAGAAAGTAGATGGAGAAGTAGAAAAAGTTGAGAGGAGGATCAGATTACTTTTCCAGTGGAGCTCTTATTTAGTAAAGGTACCTCCAGAGGATCTGTGTTGGGTCAGACCTGTGGGAAATGACAATCCCATGAGATAAGAGAGTTATGGCAAATAATTGTCAAGACTGGAATGGTTCCATAGGGATCAAGGAGAAGAAGAGTTGAGAAATAGATTTCAGATTTTTTGAGAAGTTTGATAGGGTACTTGGTCGATTGCTGTGTTCTAAGATGTAGCCACAAGTACAAGCTACTCTTTCAAGCTCTTTGATGGTGAAGAAAGGGTAGGAGGTGGATAGGCAAAAAGCAAAAGAAGACCTAGGGGAGGGATCATAGGGATAGGTAGATTAAGAACAGCTTTAGGTGGATGAGAAAGCTCTCTAGAAGAGAGAAAAAAAAACAACCTTAAATCTTTTCTTAGAGAGGAATGGTCATTCTTAGCTCTAAGACTAGTGGGAAGATAGATTAGATACAGATTAACATTGAAGAGTATGAAATAACATTCAGGATTTATGGAGAAAGTAAACATGTTTATGGTAAACATATGCATTTGTTAGTTTTATTGGTAATGGTTCCAGATGAAGAGTACAGCAGATATTTATGTTGGAGTAGATCACCTCCATTTTAATTTTATCCACTAATGCTTATGTGCTCTGTGCAAGTATGTGCTCTAGCAGTTTAATTAATCACTGGACAACAATAGAGAAAGCTGTGGCTTTCCTTCTAAATGCCTCATTATTATCATCTTAATACATAGAGACGTTTTCTATTTTCTGTTTGTATCCACACATTCATTTTAGTCATATTGTATCCGGGCTGAGTCCAAAGTCCAGTAAAGGTGGTGCCCCCTGGAGGGGTTTTGCTAATGAGAATTAATAGCCTCAGGGGAAAATGCTAAGGGGTTTTTGAAGTTTGGGGTGGCGATTCTGATGAGAAATAAAAGGGACTGAAGGAGAAGGAGATTCAGTTGCCATGATGTGGTAATAGAGGAGTCAGTTGCCATGATGTAGAGAAAAGAAGCAGTCGCCATGAAGTAGGAAAAGAAAAATGGGATCGCCATGATGTAGGAAAAGAAGAAGCAGCCGCCAGAATGTAGAGTTTTGCACTGAGCATTTTTGGAATCTTCAGTGACTTTGGGGCCAGCGACTTTGGAGTCTTTGCAAGTAGCCGAGTGACATAAACTGCTCCCAGTTTTGTTTTTACTGCAGCTGAAGGAATAAGGTAGAGGCCCAAAGTGGGTGCCTTTCTAAAATGCGTGAGTACAGTCTGTTGGGCCATCTGGCCACTGTAGTTGCTGTTTGCAGTGTTGTTGGCCTGGTGCTATTCTGGGGCACCATGGGAGCATCTCCAGTTGTGTTCTGTGTCATCCTCATGAGTTGGACCTGGCCTACAATCTGTTGTGCATCTGCAGAAGCAGGAAGATGCCATTTTGGAAATGTGGCCTATTGTTTGGAAGAGGAGCTCCACATCAGCAGTGGTGGGAAGACACCATCTTCGTTGTTTCTTCTTTGGCACTTAAAAGGACTGGGCATTGCTTTAAGTAAGGTAAACGACCAAATTCTGGCCTCAGTAACTCTTTGTTTTTCTCTGTTTGTTAAATAAATCCCATTGTCATTGTTCCCTAAGCCTGTGTAGTCTTGTAATTGTGCATGTGGGTGCAGAATCAAGATAGTGACCGTTAAGCAATTTGGGCAGTGCCTTTGGCCAGTTTTGATGCCCTTTTTGCCCTGTATCAATATTTTATGATAAAAAACAGCAGATTTTAAAGAAACAGCCTACTGACTGGGAAAACATTTTTGCACTCCATGCAACAGACAAGGGACTGATCACAAAAACCTACAAAGAACTCTCATGACTCAACAAAAACAAAGCAAAAAATCCAGTCAAAAAATGGACAGAAGAACTTAAAAGACACCTCTCCAAAGAAGAAGAGCAAATGGCCAACAGTCACATGAAAAAATGTTCAACATCCCTCATAATCAGGGAAATGCAAATAAAAACCACTATGAGATACCACCTTACACCAGCAAGAATGGCACATATTAAAAAAAACAGGGAACAACAAATGTTGGCGAGGGTGTGGAGAAAAAGGAACCCTCCTACACTGCTGGTGGGAATGCAAATTGGTCCAACCACTGTGGAAAGCTGTATGGCAGTTCCTCAAATTGTTAAAAATGGAGCTTTCATATGACCCAGTAATACCACTTCTGGGAATCTACCCACAGGACACACAAACATTAATTCAAAAAGATACATGCACCAGTATGTTTATTGCAGCATTATTCATAATAGCTAAGATATGGAAACAACCCAGATGCCCAAAAATAGACGATTGGATTAAGAAGATGTGGTATATATACACCATGGAATACTATTCAGCATTCAAAAAAGATTAACACATGCAATTTGCAGCAACATGCATGGAGCTAGAAGGGATCATGCTCAGTGAAATAAGCCAGAAAGAGAAAAATATCGAATGGTTTCACTTATATCAGGGATATAGGAGAATCAATTAAAAAAGAGACATTCAGCAAGGGAGAGGGAGAGTAAAGGCTCAAAGTGGGGGAGAAAAGAGCACAAGGGACTATGGTGACAATTTACAGGTGAATCGGTGGTGGGTAACCTATGAGGAATACACAATAATGTAAAGGATATGAATAAAAAAAAAAAACAGAAAAAAACCCAGAAGGTTTTAAAAATTTTATTTTATGTATGTTTTACATCATTCTTCCTTTTTGTTCAGTGCATGCTTTCTCCTTTCAGGTGTAGTCCCCGTAAAATTCCCATCACCAATTCACCTGTGCTCCATCACCATATTCCCTTGTGTTCTTCCCTCCTGTTGTGATCCCTCTCCCTCCCCCTCCACTGTAGAGTGTCTTTGGTTAATAGTTGCCTATTTTGCTTTTTAATTTGTTTTAATTATTTTTTTCCTGACCCTGTATTTGGTTCCCCTACGTTCCTGCTATAAGTGAAACCATCTGATATTTTTCTTTTTCTTTCTGTCTTATTTCACTGAGCATAATCCCTTCCAACTCCAACCATGTTGCTGCAAATGGCATCAGTTTATCTTTTTTTTTTCCTCTTTTTTTTCATTGCTATTTATGTCTTTTACATTTTGTATTCCCCTTGGGTAGCCCACCACCAATTCACCCGTGATCCATCGCCATGGTCCCTTGTGTTCTTTTCTATTCCATTTTGTGCCCTTTTCCTTCCCTCCCTCCGCCTCCCTCCTCCCCCCACCCCCACTGATTGTCTCTCTCCCACCCGGCCTCCCTATAGTCCTGTTATAAGTGAAACCATTCGATATTTTTCTTTTTCTTTCTGGCTTATTTCACTGAGTATGATTCCCTCTAATTCCATCCATGTCCCTGCAAATTGCATGTGTTTATCTTCTTTCCATGCTGAATAGTACTCCATTGTGTATATGTACCACATCTTCTGGATCCAATCATCTATTTTTGGACATCTGGGTTGCTTCCATACCTTTGCTATTGTGAATAATGCCGCAATGAACATATGGGTGCATGTATCCTTTCGGATTAGTGTTTTTGTGTCCTTTGGGTAAATTCCCAAAAGTGGTATTGCTGGGTCGTATGGGAGCTCCATGTTTAGCAGTTTGAGGAATCGCCATACAGCTTTCCACAGTGGTTGGACCAGTTCACATTCCCACCAGCAGTATAGAAGAGTTCCTTTTTCTCCACATCCTTTCCAGCATTTGTTTTTGCCTGAATTTTTAATGTGTGCCATCCTCTCAGGTGTGAGGTGGAATCTCATAGTGGTTTTGATTTGCATTTCCTTGATTATAAGTGATGTTGAGCATTTTTTCATGTATCTGTTGGCCATTTGCTTTTCTTCTTTGGAGAAGTGCCTTTTGAGCTCTTCTGCCCATTTTTTGACTGGGTTGTTGGCTTTGTTTTTGTTGAGTTGTGTGAGTTCCTTGTAAATTTTTGTTATCAGTCCTTTATC
>PVIJ01021318.1:0-18794 GCA_004024925.1 Scalopus aquaticus | reverse complement strand
TTAATTCAAAATGTAATGTTTTGTAATGTAATGGTTTAAAGCATGCATGCCTTAATGTTTCAGTGTTCAGTATTAATATTTTACTGTTTAAATATGTGTATTTAAAAGGAAGTTCATGCTATTCAGAGAAAAGGAGTAATTATCCTGGTCTATGTTAACAAACTTGCTTCTAAGGCTTTTATTTAAACCTCTCTTGATACGGTCTTGAAAAGTAAATGGTAATTGCTGGTAGCATAATGGATTTTTGGAAAAAACTTAAAATTTTTTACAAGGTCTAGATCACAAAAAAATAGATTTTGTCTAAATCTAAACATTTTTACTGCTATAAACTTTGCCTACACAATTTATTTTGGAGAATGTTTCCCGTTTAAATTCTGAAATGTCTGATTGCTGGTATAAGACAAAAGTATCAGACTGAAGTGGGCTTCATTGAAAGTCCAAGAGGGACGGCCCTCTGCAGGCTAAGTGAGAGTCATAGCAAAAAAATAAAAAATTAAAATTAAAATTAAAAATTGGGTTTTTTATATATAGAATAAGGCTACTGCTGAAATTCTTTGGTGTGTATGACACTAGGGTGGCAGGAGTCTCCCCTGCAGACAGAGGTGTCTTAAAATGTATTGCCAGGGACAGTGGTCTCTATTGTAATTCTTATTAGCAGGCCTAAAATAACTTGATATGTTAAATTGTTGCATTAACAATGTTTCTTTTGGAATTCCAGTCCTAAGAAAACTAACTCTCAGGACTACTTTTCATTGTAGTAAAACTAATGTTTAATGCCATCTCAGCTAAAGAAATTAAAGGCTGTGTTTATGTGAGTTTTCTAGTCTAAAGAGATGATAATATGGCACCTAGTATAATGTCCTAAATTAAAGACTGGAATGTGGTGACTCTGAACGCAAGTAAAGTGAGGTATGTTTGATAAGAAGACAAAGAGATTTTAAATGTAAAGAAAGCAAAAAAAGTGTTAAAAGTGTTAAAGGTTTGAGAGAGGTTTCTTAAAAAATGTGTTGTGTCCAAGGATGACTTCCAAAACAGAAAAAAAAAAAAAAGGATTCCAGGAACTCCTAAAGATAACAGCCCAGACCATCTGCTCCACGACCCCCTCATCCTTGATGTCTTGCCAAGTTCACTAGGACTTGCTGAATTCCACTGCCTTTATAAGCTGACCCAGTTGTGTACTCGGGGTCCTCATTTTGCCCACAGGACCCCTGTGTCGGTACACCGGGCTGATTTGGACCCTAGCTCGAGCTAGCAATAAATCACCGCTTTGCTGATTGCATCGAATTATGCCTCAGTCATAATTGGACCCGTAACATACTTTTAACAACACCTCTGTAGAACAGCGACATCAGGCAAGGTCATCCCAGGGCGAGATGGAAGGAGAAAAAACCCAGCCCACAATCCTGCCTGAGCCTGAGCAAAGCAAGAGGGTGATCATACCTGCAAGAAGACTGAATGTTCCTCTCCCCGGTGAGCGTGTGGCTGCTGCTGCTTTACCCTGCTCTTCTTTACCCTGCTCCTAACCTCCTGTAAATGGGTAAAGGATTAAGTAGGATGGCAGTGTTTTCTGGGAGTGCCTAAGCAGAGCAAAAACATGCTTTCGTGACCCCTTGTGTGAACACCTCAGTCACCTGATGTTCTCTCTCCATTTCTGTGTGGTGCTGTCTGTCTCCTTACCGGGGCAGTGGTGCTGACGCTGCTGAAGTAAAGGTTGTTCTCTGCGGTCTTCAAGGGCAAGAGAGCAGAAAAACAAGGCGACTAACTCCAAGGCGCAGACATTGAACTGTCATCTGACACGGACTTTCTGAGATCCTGCCCTTCTCCGCTGGTTCTCCCAGATGGTTCTGAAGGCTTGACCTGCAAAATTGAATCAGTTTGGGTCTTTTCCATGGTCAAACATACTTGGTCACAAATATTTTGGGGTCCCGCTGTTTTGAGACGTGGATAATGGGAGGACAGGTGAAAATGCCTGATTTCCCCTTGTGTCTCCTCACTTCCCTCCCTCCTTGTCAATCCACTGAAATAAACAACAGGAGATTTGTTCTCCTGCCTCTTCTTAATGAGGAGCAAAAAAGTGTGACCAGACTTGAAGGCGGGTGGAACCGGACCCGAGCTGCTGAGTTAGGATTCGCCAGGAAATGCAGATGGGACCTTCTGGCCCAGGTCCCCTCCCCATACTCCTGTGGATGCCCCCACAGGTAAGACTACAGGGCGTGTCTCCAACGCCTCTGCTTGGCCAAGGCCTTTCCACATTCTGTTCCTGGAGGGTTTCCCTGCTCCCTCAGGCAGAGCTCCAGGGCCTGTCACGCCCTATTCTCACTGCGGCAGATCAAGTATCTCCCTTCAGTCCTCTCAGAAGTACCCATGCATCTCTCCACTGTAGAACTTACTTTGTTAGAATTTTTCTTTCTAGGCAGTGAATTCTTGCAGAGCATAAAGCTCATCTATTTTATTGTCCTGATCTGTGCTATTCTCCGCATCCAGCTCAGAATATGCCCTCAATAAGGGGGCAGCCAATATTTGAACACCTGAAGTGCTTGTATTCACCTCGCTGTGTCTTCACTAGACCTTCCAAAGCACAGGCTCAGTCAGTCAGTCAGTCAGTCAGTCAACACACGTGGCTGAGGTCATGTTGTGCTGCTCATGGAAGAGACTGTCAGCACTTTCTACCCAGTTATGTCTGAAGACAAGCCCGGCTCAGTCAGGGGCGCGCTTGTTTGCAGGTTCTAGGAGTATAAGCTCTTAGAGGTTCTTTCTAGTAGCACCTCACAAGGAAGTTCCGTGAATACGAGATGCGTGTAGAGTTGATTAAACTGGGGGGAGGAGGAGCGGTTTTCTCTGGGGCATCACTCTGTGTTTCTGGGGAAGGGCAGCCTCTGGGCCCACCCTCCGTGATGCTCACTCCAGCCAAGAGCTAACCTGGCTCCAGGAAGCAGGGGGGCAGCCACACAGGGTTGGGGAAACCTGACACCCTGGCAGTGACTGGGCCAAACCTGGCATCAGGCCTTGTGAGTGGCCCTCGGGACCTTTGACCCAGTCATTCCAGAAGCAAATATTAAAGCAAAGAAACGTTTCGCAAGAACATTTCACAAGAAGCAAATAGCTCTGCCCAGAATTTGTAAAGTCACAGAAGCATTAGCGGGAACTGAATGGAACCCCGTGTCCTGCAGTGGGGACGTGACAGGAAATAGGGTCCACGGAGGGGGCAGCCCCGAGGGGCTCCGATAACTCCTCTGTAGGGGGTCCCTGGGAAAGTGTCCCACCAAGGCAGAAAGAGCAGGACATCAACAGCCTTAACCACAGACCCTAACTAGGTGAGTGAGGAGAACACAGAGACAGGTTGTGGGGGGCCCTGCAGGTGCCTCTTCAGGGTGGTCGTTAACGTGCCTGAAACCAACATTAAATCCGGCCTGTGACCTTGTCCTTGTTCATCCCGTAACTTCCTCTCTGACTTTAGTGAACAACCTTCTTGTCAGCTGTGCAGGCGAGATGCCCCCCTTTTACCATCCCGGGAAGGACAACTGGGTCGTGTTTGCCTTGTCCCCATCCATTCGGTGCCCCCCTCACCCCTCCCCCGCCAGCGCCCAGATCTCTCTGCCCCTTCAGGCACTGGCTAGAGCAGACGAACTTCCTGAGGCCCATTCAGAGCCGGGGCTGCGGGCACAGGCTGCCCCCTTGAGGCTGCCCCTTCCTGTGGCCTCAGCGGCCGCCTCATGCTGAGCCTGACACAACATGAGCATTTGATTTGTCCCTCGGAGAGGCGAGCATGTCACAAAGCAATGATTACCTGTTGACACCAGTCCTCACCTGAGTGTGTGTCCACACGGATGTTCTTGGTGTCCCCAGGCACAGAAGAAGTGTGAGGACACTGCCCTCTGACACGTCGGCTCCGCAGGGTTCTCTCTCCTCCTCAGTTCTCGGAGTGAGGCTCTTTATGTGGACCTTGCACTAAGTTGCTGACAACCTGGGCGTTGGCTCTGGTGAAATCCAGCCCTTTCCGCTGTGTTTGCTGAGGAGGAAACTGGCTCTGCAGGGTTGGAGGCTGGCAGGAAGCCACCCAGGCATCCCCGGCAAACCACTGAGCTGCTCTCTGCCCCTGTGACTCTGCAAACTAAACTGTGGAACCCACACAGCAGATACTGATGTGGGGTCATCCTGTGCACACCCCTCTCCCTCCCCATCCTGCCTCAAGTCCCCGTCCCAGGAGTCTGGTGGCGGGAGGCTATGAGGCAGGTGGCATCAATGCCTCTTACAGGAAGCCCATGCACAGAGGGACCGAAGCTGCAGGAGCGTGCTGCTAGGGGGGCTTTTATAGAGTAGGATACTGAGGTCAACGTGATTATATTAGATGGAATTTAAACCCAGGCTTTTTGCCACTCTGTGCCCACCTCCCCACATTAACACCTGCTGCAGTCCTTAGCGAAGAAAGGAAGTTTCAAAGAAAAGTTAATTTAACAACTCCGCTGTGTGGAACAACAGAGGGGATTCTGACATTCTCTGAAGTCCTTGACCTTCTCCTCTTATCCTTGTTTAGCAGCTATGTGCTGTTTCATTGGAGGGAAAAAAAGACTCACTAGTCAGAGGGCTGCAAGGCAGCTCGAATCTAGACAGAAAGTCTAAAAAGCTCATGGTTGCCCCGTCTGTGGTCAGCACAGCCTATGTTTAACCTGTTTATCTCTGTCTTCTCTAGGATTTGTCCTCCTGGATGTTAATTCTCAATATAAGTATCGGTGAAGTCTTTATAATGACGTTCTCCAAGGCCAGAGCATATTGAATCGGTCCTTCACTCAATCTTCAACACATCTACACACGAGAGCCTGTGCAATAAATGGTGTTGAAACCACAACAGCCCCATGCAACAGGTAGAAACTAGACCGTGTCTCACAACAGACCCCCAAATCAACTCAAAACGATGAGAGATTTGGCTGTAAGACCTCAACCATAAAGCACATAGAAGATAAGTAAGCAAAACGCTGTGATGTCGGCTCCAGTGATGTCCTTGTGATGTAGTGTCCAGCAGCAAGGAAAACAATTGGAACACCATCAATCCCAAAAGCTTCTGCAAGGGAAAGAAACTGTCATAAACACAAAAAGTCCCTATTGAATGGGAGAACACACTTGCACACCACACATCAGACCGGGCATGACACCTACAAACATCTACCAAGAGCTCACACAACCCAACAACAGGAACAAACATAGATCAAAAACTGGGCAGAAGAGCTAAGTGGGCACTGCTCCAAAGAAGAAGACAATGGCCAATAGGGAAACACAAATAAAAAACCACCATGAGGTGACACCTCACACAGGTGAGAATGGCCCTTCTCCAAAAGACCAGAAAACAACAAGGGCTGAGAAAGCTGTGGAGAAAAAGGACCCTCGTCCTCTGTCGGTGGGAATGTAGATGCGCCCAGCCCCTACGGAGAGCAGCATGGACGTCCCTCAGAAGCCTAAACGTGCACACACCATAGGATCCAGTAATTCCACTCCTAGGTATGCACCCGGACAACCCAAGAACACTCACTGAAGGGAAACTGCACAGCCGTGGTCGCGTAGCCCCAGCTCCAGCAGCCGAGCTACGGAAACAACCTAAGTGTCCAAAAGCGGCTGAGTGGACAGAGGAGATGCCGTCCACACGCAGGGTGGAATATCGCTCGGCGCCCACACGGGACAACCCCCTTTTTGACAACATGGTGAGGCAAGGGAATATGCTAAGTGCGTTTAGTCGGAAGGAGAAAGACAGATACCAGTTGGTGTCGCTCATAGATGAAACACAGAAAGCAAACAAAGGGTCAGGTAAAGCCAAACTTAAAAACTACCCCTCAAGCTGAGTCTAGAACTGAGGGATCTAGAACTGAGGTGGGGGGGAGAGTGGCCAGAAGACAGTGGGAGGAAGCACAATAGACTGTGGTGCTGGAATTGGGTGCTGTGGAGGGGGGTGCACTATGCTAAAACACCTAAGGGGGTCCCCTCTCCACCAAATACGAAAAATGATGTAGACCATCATGATCTCAATTAAAAAGCCGTCTGTCATTGTCCTCTGAGTGCACCCCTTTGCACCCCACATGGCGTCTGCATCTCACAAAAGCTCACTCACAACAGAATTGGGCCCAGACCCCTGACCCACCGTCCTCTGTCTTCTGCACCCTCACGCTTATTCTCTAGGGGGAAACTCAAGGGTCTTCCCTGCCCTGGGGTCTTGACCTCGCCTCTTAAGCTGTGGGGATTCTTTCCCAGCTGTTCCCCCGGGGTCGTTATACCCTTGGGTTCTATCCCAAGGACATCTGTGCCCGTCACTAGCACAAGGACATTTACTTACACACTGTGCACCATCTGCCCATTCTCTTTCTATAGGCAATTTGAACTTCCTTAAAAATTTTAGGAATCATTCATGGTTTCAAATGTTGTATTTTGTTGTTTCCACCAAAAAAAAAAAAACCCATGGAATTGACTATTTACATCTTTCCATTTTTGAAAAAGATTGTGGGAATGATACTAAATAGATATTTTTAAGTAGATATTTTTAATAAAAGGTTAGTAATACAACATCATATATTGGAAAGAAATCCAAATGACACCTACTATTAATAGAAGATAAAATGAATAATACACTCTGATAGGCATTTTATAAGCATCATCTATTTTGATCATAAGAAAATCTATATTATAATGTACTTATGAATATCATCCCTGTTTTATAGGTGATAACACTAAGGCTTGTAGAAGTTAATCTTCTCAAGATCACACGATCAGCAAGTGGAAGAACCAGAATCCAACCCAGATTTGGCCATACCATTGGCCATGGTTGTAATCATAATAAGTTGTGTGACCCTTGTCATGAAGTAGTTTTTGTGTATTCCTTATTGCCTCCTCTTCCTCACTTGTACACAGAAAATAATGCCATGCCTTCCTAGGGCAGCTATGATGCTTTCACTCTTCAGGGTGTTAAGGAAACATATAAGATTGATATCTAAAATGATGGTGTTTTATAAACAGGGACATGAAATTCATTATCCTTTATTTTACCAGCTAGCTGTGTTATTTTGGGCAAATGTCTCAGCTCCACTAACTCCAGATACTAGCTTGGATATTGAATCAGGTTATCAGCAGGTCTTTTTCAGCTCTAATGACTCAAAGTTTGTTAAAAGAAAAACTTGAATCCTGTGTTCATTATAGGTGCATGGGGAAGTGAGGAAATGAATCAGAAGGGACACGGCTAAATGGGGCATGGAATTAGCTGGAGTAAAAACTCCATGCCAACCATGACTGCAGAGAGCAAGTGCCTGGAGAATTTTCTGCCTCTAATTGCCTTTTCTATTTTCACCTCTTTAATTACACATTTAAGCATATTCTCCACTCGTGGGCTTATCTCTTTTGTGAAGGGCAACACATTTCATGGCCAAATGTGCCCATCTTGGGTCGCAATTGAATCAATCTAGAAAACACCTTTGGAAAAGCAGACACAATCCAACCTTTGCCAAGAACTCTGTCTTCCTGGGGGATCTGGGTCAAGGTTAGAGATCAAGATTTAGCGAGAAGAGTGGGTTCTGTTATCTCTGTAGCTGTGTGATTCTTCCAGTAGGACCCGTGTGGAGCAAGGTCTATGATACTTAGTCTCTTCCGTTCTTGATCTCTTCCCTCTCTCACTTCTACAACCTCTACTTAGAACTCTCCCTATGGCTGTCTTTTTTCTTAGGTAAATTCTCTGACGTTCCCGGAAAAGAATAATCTTTAACATCAAGGCAGTTATTACCTGGGGTAAGAAACTGATGCTGTTTTTCTAGTTCTACGATTTCTTAAGGATGTGACCTTGAACTTGGTTACCTTCTGGTAAGATAATCTAGAATCTAATGAGACCAGGTCTATAAAATTTAACACATCGCAGAAGTTAATAGTTACGTACTGAATAATCAAAAATAATATGTTGTGAATTTCAGAGGAAATAACTAAGATCAAAATGTCCTTGTCTGTGTTTCCCAACTTTATCTACCCCAAGGACCCTTTTCATTTAACTCAGTCCCTCGAAAATTCTGCTTTTATGTACTAGTAATTAATTTTATCTCCCGTCAATGTATAACTGTGATTCTTAATGTTTGAGTATCAAAAGACAAAGCTGGTCGCTACATAATGATATATTAAAGTGCCATTCCATTGGCCTTTGGACATACTTCTAGTCATTCTCCATTGACATCTTTGGACATCCTGGGGGTCTGGAGATACTAGTGGTGGTGACACAGACATCAGAGTTACCTCTGAGCACAGGTGACTTTTTAGAATGACCGTCCCCTTTAAATTTATCTGTCTCTTTTACTTTTGCAAACTGTCTGGAGAGAGAGCGCAAGCACAGGGAATATCTTAAAGAGAGTAAGTATATTCATATTTTTCTTTTTCCTCTAGCTTATGGAATTTTAACAGTGTAAACTTTTAGGATAAATTTTGTCATAAATAAGTAAAGCAATACACAACACCTTTTGTTTTTTTCCTGGACATGATGGGTTACGTATTATTATCTGAGTTATGGCTGCATCTGTTACCAGAATGTATAAGAAAGTCAAAATTTTACTGGAACTGATTGAGCAAAGCTTGATTCATTTTCACTAAATTAATCAATTGTCTTATATTCTAGAATGTTGTAGAGAAGACTTTGTATGTTCAAAAACCTTTATTAAATCTAACTCATCTTGGATAAAATATCTGACAAATTGTACTAGCAACACTTGAAGAGTATACACAAAGATTTCAAATTTTTATAACTATATTAGAAATGAAACAGAATTTAGATATTTTTAGTTTTCTATCCAAAACTGGGTGAAAGAACCATTAACTAATGCATTTGACATGTATTTATTGGACTATATAAACATTAGTATAGGAGATGCATATCATGAAGTAGTAAAACTTCTCCTCTAATCCATAACTGGTGGGAGGGAACATAAAATGTGGTATCAGCAGGGGGAAAAAACAGAATAATACAAGATATAAATAAACATAATCACTTATAACAATATTCTCTTTTAATTGTATTCATTTTTTAATTGAGGTAATACTGGGGTACCCCCATCAGTTATTACCACTGTAGTTCACCCACCACTAACTCACTCCTCCCTATTCCACCACCATAGTCCATTGTGCTTCCTTCTCTCTTTGTTCTAAACCCACCCCTGCGGCTTTACTACATTTGTTGATCAAATCTAACAGTAGTTCATGGAGTCCTTAGGATTTTCTATATATAAAATTATGTCATCTGCAAATAGAGCACTTTCAGTTCTTTCTTTCCAATTCTATGTCCTCTTCCCTCTTGTCTCAACTGCCCTGAAAGACTTTGAGAGTTATATTGAACAGGAATGGTTAGAGTGCTCACCTTCACTTTGTTCCTGGTCTTAAAGAAAAAGCTTTCAACCATTCACCATTGAGTATGAATTAGTGGGGACTTGTCATATAGAGAGAGGATTATATAATTTTTATTGTTCTATTTCATTCTATTATGATTTTATATTTCATTCTATTATGATTGATCACATTTATTGATTTTTGTATATTGAGCCACCCTTGTACACTTGCGTGAAACCCACTAGATCACGGTGTAGAATTCTTTGCTAGTGGTGCTGTAACAGTCAATACTGTTTGCTAGCATTTTGTTAGAATTGTTTTTGTTGTAATAAATATTTTATATCAAACTTTATTAATCAGTCATTTTTCCAACTGCAGAATTTTGGGAGTACAACTTCACACCTCCTATGTGCGCCTGATGCCACTTATGCGTCACTATTATTATAAAGCAGTAGGTATCTGCTGAACCATCGGAGATCTTTATAAAACCTGTTACTATTATCAATGACCTCTACGTTATTTATACTATGGGTATAATTTTATCATATTTTTTAAAAACAATATTTAAAATTTTTAATTTTAAGCTTTTAATTTTCATAACACTTCATGAAATAATTGAGAATCTGAAGCATTAAGAAAGAACATCTTGATAACTCATGATGAAAAACCAGGGTCTTTCCATCAGGACAGTGAAGCATTTCCCCTTTACTGCAACAGTGTTCAACGGAGGGAAAATGGCACCCGTGACAATTGTAATGCTCTCACTTTACCTGAATTAGCAGCACATTATGTTTTCTCTTTTCTGATTTTAGGAACACCAAGCCAATGTTTGGAGCAAGGAATAACACAGAGATCACTCACTTCATCCTCTTGGGCTTCTCGGATTTTCCCAGAATCATAACGGTGCTTTTCACTGCATTCCTGTTAATCTACATCATCACTCTGACTGGGAACCTGTGCCTCATGGTCTTAATAAGGATGGATTCCCACCTGCACACTCCCATGTACTTCTTCCTCAGTAATCTGTCCTTCTTAGATATTTGCTATGTGACCTCCACAACCCCCGAGATGCTCTCCAACTTCTTCCAGGAGCAGCAAACTATCACTGTAGTGGGCTGCGCTGTTCAGTACTTCATCTTTTCAACCATGGGGCTTAGTGAGTCTTGCCTCATGACAGCCATGGCTTATGATCGATATGCTGCCATTTGTAATCCACTTCTCTACTCATCGATCATGTCACCCACCCTCTGTGTTCGCATGGTGTGTATGTCCTATTTGGCTGGGCTCTCTGGTTCTATATCCCAGTTGGTTGCCATATTTCAGTTGCACTTTTGTGGACCTAATATCATCAACCACTTCTTCTGTGACATGTCCCAACTTTTAGTCCTGTCCTGCAATAACATTTTTTTTGTACAACTCATGATGGCTATTTTAACGATGGTCTATGGGATCACAAATGCCCTACTTATCATGATATCTTATGGCTACATTACCATGTCCATTATGAGGATCACCTCAGCTAAAGGCAGGACCAAAGCCTTCAACACCTGTGCTTCTCACCTGACGGCAGTGACCCTCTTCTACACCTCAGGCATTTTTGTCTATTTCAGTTCCAGCTTTGGTGGTTCCTCCAGTTTTGACAGATTTGCATCGGTTTTGTACACTATAGTGATTCCTATGCTGAATCCTTTCATTTACAGTCTGAGGAACAAAGAAATCAAAGATGCTTTGAAGAGGTTGCCAAAGAAGCGAGGGCATTTTTGAGATCCCAGATTCTGAGATTTCTGTCAGATTTGCCCTGTCAGAATCCTTTGCCTACAACAGCATGCAAGTGAGTGCACTGTGACAAAATTCATCTGCCACTGGACAAACAAAAAAACTATTTAACACAAATAGTATGTCAAAATGCAGCAACAACGGAGTCGACGCCACACACATTCCTTTAATTCCTTGGGGTGCATTGGTTTGAACCTACATCAGAAGTAGCTTTATTATTTATTTATTAAAGAGGTTTGTTATTTGAATTTCATACCAAGCTTTCGTCAAGCATTGAGGTGAAGAAGCTTGTTGCTTCCTTTGATATTAATATTGAGTCCAGTTTAACCTCAGACCCCTGACCCTATAGAATCCTGACAGATGCACCAAGGGAGTAGAAACCTTCCTTGCCCTAAATGTTCTGATGTAACACCACCCAGACATGGAGGTGATCGATCTTTGTTCTGTCTATGACCAGAGTTGGAATGAACTGATAGAGCAAATGTGCTTTTGGGAAGAAACAAAGCTGTATAGTCAGCCTGGGTGTGCCTCCTGGGAAGGCCAGTCTCAGAGCGCTAATGTGTGCCCAAGGCATCTTTCAGTGTTAATCATCTAGTAAGTTATTTTGGTCACATCCTAGTCTTTGTCATCTATACTAAGGAAGGAGGAGGTGATTGGAGAGTAAAGAGGAATTATGTGGTCCCCTTCGCACCATTTACTTATGAGCCTGATGATTAATTTCCTGCATCTGGTGTCCAGTGGTCATTTCTGGTGATAGTCAAAATCTATGTCACAGCCAATAACAATTTCTGATCTTGTAGAATGTGACCCTTTCTCTTTCTCCTCCATTAAATCTGTATACTTTACTCTTGGTTGACATAATTAATGGGATCACACTGCCAAATCATCTTTGGCATTTCAAGCATAGCAAATGTCTGGTGCGAGGAGTCTAAATATTCAATAGCACAGAAACTACAAAAACTGGTGTCAATTCTTTTCTCTTGTCAGTGGTCAACATCTTATGTCCTAATGATATATGGCAGGGACATAATGATGGGAGTAGCATGGGTAGACTTACTGTAAAGCTGATAATTTTCTGGAAACTCAAGGTCCAGGAGAGGAAATAGATATAGGATATAGGCAGGGTTTGGCCAGTTTTTACTGTCTGAAAGAGGATAAAGTTGTGGTTGGTGGTCTGCTTAAAAGGGGGAAAGATGTATAACAACAACGACCGCAGTTTGCCAGATTGTCTGGACTTCAACAACTTGACATAGAGCAATGTCATTCCATTTATATATAAAATCCTTGGCAATTCATCGGATTCTTTATATTGTTTTTCTGATCTCAATTTTGATAAGTCATGTGAATTATTCTGTTTATTTAAGGACTGTAAGTAAAGAGTTGTTTGTTTAATCAAATTTTATTGATTTGTCCTTTGTCTAAACAACTATATAATTTTGGGAGTACAACTTCACACCTCCATATCTACACATGCCTCACTCAGCCTCCACCAAAGCTCCAGTGCCAACACACTAACACGTCACCCCTTTTATTCCCTCTTCCATCCCTTTCCCCTCTCGTAACCATCACATTTTTATGGAATCTAGAGTTATTTTTATTGTGTTTTGCCAGTTTGTTTTCTTTAGTTATTTATAGTCTGCAAATTAGTGAAATTGTTCTGTAACTGTCTTTCATTTTGGATTTATTTTCTTTAGCACAATCACCTTGCAGTCCATCCATATTGTACCAAAAGGCACTATCTTATTTTTCTTCATAGCTGAGTAATATTCCATTGAATATATATTCAATAATTTCTTTACCCAGTTGTCTGTGAAAGAGCATTAAAGTTAATTTCATGTCCTGACTATTGTGAATAATACTGCTGTAAACATAAGGGTCAATAAATCTTTTTGTATTAATGTTTTCATATTATTCTGATGAATGCCTAGGAGTGGTATGGCTGGGTAATAGGGTATTTCCAATTTTATTTTTTACAGGACTCTTCATATTGTTTTCCACAGAGGCTACATGCTCACTAACAGAGAGTGACTTGCTTTTTCTCTACTTCTTTACCAACACTGTTTTCAGTCTTTTTGACATCAGTCTTTCTCACAGGGGTGAACTGACATCTCATTGTGGCTTTGGGTTGCATCTCCCTTCTAATAAGTAAATATGAGCATTTTGTGTGTGTGTGTGTGTGTTATCTACATGTTTTCTTTGGGCAAGTGTCTATTTAGGTCTTTGCCCTTTTGTTTTCGGATTGGGTTGTTTGTTTTTTGTTGCTGTGTTGCATGAGTTCTTTCTATATTTTGGAAATTAACCTCTTGTTGGACATGAGATGAGCAAATTTCTTCTCCCTGTGTGTGGGATCTGACTCATCTTTTCATTTTCATTGCTTCTGGACAATTTTTATGTCTTCTTTAATTTCTTTGTTGACCCAAGAGCTATGCAGAAGCATTTTTTAAAGTATCCATGTTTGTTTTTTTCCAGGTTTCTTTTGAGGTTGATTTCTAGCTTTAGGCTTTCTGTGGTCAGAAAAGATGCTGAAGTATTTGTATATACATGGGCTTATTTCTGGCTCTAAAATTTGAAAAGAAAACCTGGAACATGATTCAGTTGTATGCTAGAGACAGGTGAGCACATTGGGCTGAGGGCCAGGTCCTGGAGTAGAACTGCTCCACTTTGAGCCCGACTCAGCCATGAGGTAAACTTGAACAAGTCACTTAACCTCAGTGGCAATGAGCACAATAGTACCTGGCACCCAGGCTATTGTGAACATTCAGTTCGCCTATGTGAACACTAAGTTATCATCCTGAGCACTCAGAAGAGTGTGTATACACAGCAGGGCGATAGAATCATTTTAATTGGATCATGAAGGGTCCATAAAATATTCAGAAATGGGACTAGTTGAGAAAATTTCCCACTAGTTTCCTTCATCCAACACTCTTGAGAATAATCAATGGAAAATGTTGTCTTCTGTTAATTAATGTTTCTTCCTTCTCAGTGGACTAAGGAAGAATTTAAGCAACTCCCTAGTTGGAAGCGCTTCTCTTGAAAGGACTTTATGTTTTCCTGAGGACCCAGGGCAAGACCACAGTGCAGGACCAAGGAGAGGAAGCCGTGTGGGTAGCACCTGAGATTTTACCCAGGCACAGAGTTGTGAGAAATTTCTGAGTAAGTAACATGCTAGAAAAAGCTGGCTTCAGTGTCTTGGGGTTTCACCATCACCACTTGCCCTACCCTGTTCTGCAGTTGTCTCCCTTCTCACTACCCTGCTTTCCTAACTCAAAAGTGTGCTCCAAGGAACAGTGTTTTGCTCCCCTTTCCATCATCATCTAATCACCTTCCCTTCACAAATACCCGTTATTCTTGGTTCCCTCATATTACCTTCATTTCTCCCAATAGAAGCTTAGCTGTATTTTAACGTATTCCAAGACTTTTCAGCTAAAAGTCAAATGTCATGTATAGAATATTAAATACTAGCCAATTTGTGGTGTGGGGATGAAAGATGGAACTTTCCAGAAGCCATGCCATGCCATCAATTCCTAATCCCACATTACTAATTGATCATTGTTTTGTTTTTATTAACCTCAGATTTGAAAGATATATCTACGAAACTGCCTTTAAGCAGTAGTAACAATAGTAGTAGTAGTACAGTACTAAACAATTGTTCTAATAGCAGCTATGAAGAGCCTGCTTTGGGCAAGCAGTAATTGATCTATATCTTAATTAAGTTCTTAAAATACCCAGTGTGTCATTACCAGTTATACAGAATGAAAATTAAGATTTTTTTTTTTTTAAGACTTTAACCAAAAGTCATACCATGCACAAGTGCTGGCATTTAACCTCCTTCCTAATCATGAATTTCTCCATTTTTATTATATACAACCAAGTCTTCTTAGTGTGAAATAGAGAAACTACAGTAAATTGCTACTATTATCATTCAAAGCATAGGACTTTGTTGAGTCAAAATCTCTGTGTGGTATAATTTAAAATAAATGTACACATTTCCACTAACTTTTGAAATATCGATAACAGATTTCTCTTGTCATTTTGTAAGCCCTGGAAATTGATAAACATGATTCTTGCTGTAATAGACAATTTACCACTAACTGGTATTTGGTCCTCCTTGTCTCCGACCCATTACACTATTTTTTAAACTAGGATAAAACAACATTTTATTTAATATTTTAGCTCAGACAGTTCTAATGTATATATATTTTTCCAGACAAATATTGGATGGGCTAATTTAAGTCTATTTAAAGGCAAGAAGATGGACAAAGTGACATCTGAATTTCCTAGTTGGTGTCAGGAATGTGATATTATTTATCCAGCAATTACACAATCCAACTGCGTCCCATTTCTTTACGGTGGGAAGGTTTGCTTCATTCCTAGGCTCTGACAGAGGATGTTGGTTCCAACAGGAAATCAGTGTCTTATCCTCTCCAGGGTGTGTGGGCTGTTGGAGGTGTTCATAGAAAGCATCAGGAGTAACAATGGGTCTATTCTGGGATGAATTAGGCTAATTGCCTCCATTCTATTAGGAGTTTTGGTTTCAAAACATGCTTTTATATAAGGGGGAAATTACATGACTTAAATACTTTATTTTTAAATTTCCCTTTTTATTCTAAGAATACTCATATAGCCACAACTGACCTCTGGAAATACGGCATATCCTCATCCAAGAAACCATCAGTATCTTTGTGAATCACAAAAAACCTGTGACCCCACAAGATGTAACGATTTCATTGTTTCATAACTTCACTACTCATGTATGTTTTCCTGAATGTTTTTAGCTTTGTTGGTTCTTAAGTCTTTGATTTTTGATATCATAATGAGGTATTGTTATGTGACTTGTTTCTTCTAGTTAGTATTCTATTTGCAAATTTCTTCCATGTAATTGTGCAACTGTATATTGTTTTCACTTTGATGTCACATTATGTTGTGTGATTAAATCACAATTTACTTATCCATTCCATTCTCAAGTGCACTCAAGTTGTTTCAAATTTGATGCTAGTATAATATTGTTATGGGAAAGTTCATAAATGCTTAGAGTGTATATGTACACTGTATACACACACATATGTCTACCTTATGTTTATCATATATATATCAGTTTCTCAAGAATACAGACTCAGAAGTGGAATACCTGTGCCATGGGGAATTACTGTGTGGTCGAGTATACCACCTTCTTGTTTGTTAAATGATGTCTTAGGTTGAGATCTCTGAGAAGCAAACAAGCTGTGAGGTTAAGCTTTGCCTGCAGAAGTTTACTGGGGAATATTTTCAGGATCAACACTCAAACAGAGAGGAAGGCACAACTGGGCAAAGGGAGGAGCTCAGTAGTTATATGAAGACCTCAGTGGACCCTGTGAGAATGCTGGAGACTTAGAGCTTCAAGTTTTCCTGCCTTGACCTGGGGCATGGCCTCTGGGCAGATCCTAGGGAAGTGCTAGAGAGGAACTCAACTGAGAGTCATCAGCTATCAAAATCTATCCAGATGGCAGAGTGAATATCTCAGTCCTGAAGGTGAAATCTGGACAGCACAGACCACAGTATCCACTGCTGTCTAGCTCTTGTGCATTCAGATGTACTAGCTTGTATAACAGCACCTGAGAACAGTTCCTCCAAATTCTGGTTGATCTCTTGGAGAAAACCACTAGATTAGTGGCATAACTACAGCTCCAACACTGCATCAGATACTGAGTCTGCAACTAATACTCATTATTTGCTCATTTATCATCCAGTCTAGATTCCTCTAAAGCCCAGCTGCTGCTGGTTTAGGTGACTTACATGTTGCACTGACCCAAACTCATCCCTGAGTATAAGGAACCTCTGGACACTAAACCTTTCTCAATCCCTGGCTCTTGTACTTGCCCATTTATTGTGAAACGAGGGCAAGGGAGTATCTAGGGATTCCCCAGTGGTGCAAAACATGTTCTTTCTTGACCTTATCGGCACGTAAAAGGGAATGAAAGTAGAGCTGGGTAAAGGAGGAGTTCACCAAAGCAGCAGATGTTGCGTCAATTTGACTGCGGTTCTTGCCATCTCCCAATGGAATCTCCCTTCAAGGAATCAGGACCTCCAACCCACAGGGGCCAGAACCATGGGCAATGGAAAACCAAAATCCCCACGCGGTTCACCCAGGAGGAGGTGGTTGTAAGCAAGCCCACTTCCACCACCATCTCTTGAATCCCAGCCCATGTCGTCTACCTAGCCCCAGGCACAGTAGAATGGTTGTTGATTTAATGACTGTATGATGGTGTCAGGGGGACATCCCTCCATGCATGACGTCATCGTAGACTAGGCATTTTAGTTATCCCTTCAACAGCTCATTCCATCACGCTGTAAGTCAGGCGGTTGAGGGATGACATGACATGACACCAGAGCATCAGCGAATCCATGGTCATATGCCCACTGCTGTACTTCCTCTGCTACCAGGTCACTGATGTGACGGTTTGTGGTTGCCTTTGTGGGGGAGGATGGAAAGAAATGAAACCAAAGAATTTCAAAGATAAAATGATAGTACATGTTTTGTATTTATTTATTTATTTTAAATTTGGGGTTTCACTTTTGCTTCCCCATATGTGCACGAGTTCCATTCACCTTCCACAAAACCACCCGTTGCCAATACCCTATCTCCTCCTTTCCCCATTTCCTCCTCTCTCCCCCTGTTCCCTTGGTGAACCAGTACATTCTTTTACTAAATTCAAGATTTGTTCCTGTTGTATTTTACCCGTGTATGTTTGTGGGTATTTATATTCTACAGAGAGTGATACTATCCAATATCTATCTTTCACTTTCTGACTTATTTAACTTAAAATAATCACCTTGAAGTCCACCTATTTTGCTCCAGAAGACACCACTTCATCTTTTTGTAACAACTGTGTCGTATCCTGTTGAGTATATATTCCACACTTTCTTTACCCATTCATCTGTTGAAGGGGCAGTTAGGTGGGTCACATGATTTTGCAACTGTGGACAGTGCTACCTTGAACACAGGAAGCTCTGCCGTCCTTCCAGTGTCTAGACTCTCTCCATTCTTTGGGCGACGACAGGTTAGGGCACCATATTGCCTATAAACCAAGGAACCCACTGAAGCCTCACTCAGGTGCAGGTGGCAAGCAGGCCTAATTCTAACACAGACACCATCCGGCTGTACGAACAGGTAGGAGCGACTTTTCTCCTGTTGGATCCCAGCTCACTGTTCTGCCATATTTCTGCCAGAGCTGGAACGCACAGGTTTTCTGTTTCTCTCCATTTCCCAGGGTTTGGTTTTCTTTCCTTGACCCACCCAGGGATGCGCTGAGCGCTGCGCTAGCACCCGGCTAGTCTACTCTAAATCTTCAGGGGGTTCAGGAGTCTTTGGCTGAGCAGGGATCTATGATTGGAAGCAGTACTTGCAGATTCAAGGTGGAAGCGTGTTTGGGGGCCCTTTGTGGGAAAGAGAACCACTCTTTCTGGGGGAAGCACTCTCGGTAGGGACAAAGTTCTGCCTCTACCGCGCTTTTGAGTAATCCCGTTCGAGCGTTCTCTCAGCCACTCTTGGTCTGAGTAAGTCCCTACTCATCCTGCGGGTTTCAGCCTAAAGCTCACTTCCTAAGAGAGGCTCTTCTACTCTCCCAGCACAGTCCAGACTTGACCAAGGCTGTGGGCAGATTCCAGACAGGCAGCTGCCGCGGGCTGCGCTCTTGCCACCCTCCTGGCTC